>RJWM01021644.1:0-34984 GCA_004363535.1 Dasyprocta punctata
GGAGGGGATATAAACCTGTATATGTGTATATGTAAGATAACTAAAAAGAACACTGCTCAATGTATTCGTTATTGAGAGGGAACAATTAATACTCATATGATTGGATCAATCTTGCATGTCTATATCTGTTAATGTAAGAAACCATTTTAAAGATAACGATGCGCAAATTGCAACCATTGTCAAGCTTCTATCTTCCGGCCTTGTAAACCTGCAATGTTGTGTATTTATGCTAGTTGTTTGCTTGTCTCCTTTGCTTGTTGTTTTTACTATATATGTCGTTTTTTTTTTTGTTGTTGTTGTTGTTGTAGTTTTTGTTTGTTTTGTTTTTCTTCGCTCAAATAAAATTAAAAAAAATAAAAAATAAAAATAAAACAAGATGATAGGAAATTACCAAGACCTACCATAATATCTCGTTTTCTTCAAAATAGCTGTTCATACCCTCACACATAATAAAATCAAACAAAACAAAACAAAATAAAACAAATTAAACAAAAGAATGAAAGCATTATAGGACTTCAAAACAAGATAATAGGCAACCAACAATGATTACCATAATACACCCCATTATGTTCAAAATAGTGCCCATACCATCAGACACAGTAAAATCTAACAAAACAAGACAGAACAAAATGAAACCTACCAAAATTGTGAAAACAATACAAGAGTTCAAGACAAGACAATAAGAAATTAACAGTGGTTACCACCTTCTGCTCCTGGGTGTTTCCTCCCCTATCACTTTCATAATATCTATTGTGCTTTTTAGATCCCACTAACTCCTTCTGTTTTTTATGCTAGGGTTCATCCGTATGAGTTCAATCCATTTTGCCCATGAACATGATCTCCAGTTGCATCCATTTACCTACAAGAGCCTCGAGATTATCCTACTTTATAGCTGGGTAGCTTTCCATTGTATGAAATACCATATCTTTCTTATCCATTCTGCAGTTGATGGGCAAGTTACCCTTGCTTTTTTCTGGTCTCCTATCATGTGGAACAATTGTTTTCTCTCCTTTAATTTTCAACCTATGAATTCCTTTTGAGTTAAATGTTTCTTGTATACAGTATATTGATGGATCTTGTTTCTTGATCCACTCTCCCTGTGTTTCTTTTAATTGGTGAATTGAGGCCATCTACATTAATGGTTGCAACCACATACATTAGTTCGTCTCTGCCATGCTATCCTCCTGCTGTCGGCCCTCTGCTTTGCCCCTTCATTCAGTTGCCTGTCCTGTTTGGTGATCCTCCTCTGCTGCTATTCCTGGAATCATGGTCATCTTTATCTCTCTCTAGAATATCCTTTAGCATTCTCTGTAGGGTTGGTTTGGTGGTCATGAATTTCTTCAGTTGTTCTTTATCATGGAAGTATCTTATTTTTCCATCCATTTTGAAAGATAGTTTTGCAGGGTACACCAATCTGGGTTGCAAGTTGTTTTCTTTCACAATTTGAAGCACTTCACTCCAAACTCTTCTTGAATTGATGGTTTGTGTTGAGAAGTCTGCCATGATTCTGATGGGTTTTCCTTTATAATTGATCTGTTTCTTTTCTCTAACAGGTTTTAGTATTCTGTTCTTGTGCTGAATTTCTGGGATCTTGATTATTATATGTCTGGGTGTAGATTTACTTTGGTTATGGTTAATTGGAGTTCTATGTGCCTCACTTATCTGAATGCCAGATCCTTTTCCCATGTTTGGACAGTTTTCTGCTATTACTTCTATAAATAACCTTTTTATTTCATTTGTATTGACCCCCGCTTCTTCACTGATACTTATCACTCTTAAATTATTTCTCTTTTCATCATCTTGCAGCTGTTGAATTGTTATTTCCTGGTTCCTTGTTATTTTTAAGAGATCTTTCCTTTCACGATCGCTGTCACAATCCTGTCTTCAAGGTCTGAAAGTCTATCTTCAGTCTCTTTCAAGCAGTTTTGCCAGCTTTCAATTGACTTTTTTATTTCCTGGATATCTCTTTGAATCTGTTTCATGTATTATAATTCCTTTCTATATTGTTCATTGAAGGTTTCCACCATTTTCCTATGCTCCTCTTTTTTGTCTATGTCTTCTTTAGATATGCTCAGTAATTCTTTCATTATGTTTGTGATTTCTTCTTTTACCTGAGACATTATTTCTCATTTGATTACTTTGACAATCTCATGAAGTTGTTTCTTTACTTCAGGTGTGTGACTTTCATTTTCTTCCCTGACTATATCTCCCAGACTTGTTCTGTGTGGGCTGGAGGTCTGAGATTGCCTTTCGCTCCTTCATCTTGACATTCTCCTGGGTTCCTACTAACTGACTGGTTGTGGGGTCCCAGGCACTTCCCACATTGGCTGCCCCTCCAATGTGTAGAGGATGGGACAGGCACTGGGGTTTCTCTGACCTCATGTTTACAGGAACATAGCAGGGCATGAGGCGGGCTTCTCCAGACCTGTGTAGCTACACTGAGGCTTCCACAGTGGCCAGGTGTTTCTGGTGATGGGGCTCCTTTTCTCAGCCTGTGCACCTACACCAGGACTTCCGCGATGGTGTCAGGCACACAGAGGTGTATTTGTCTGATTCTCCCAGTGGGTGATCGCTGCCCTGAGGAAGCAAAGGCCTCCAATGGCAGCCTGCAGGTACTCGGGGCTTACCTGGCTGTGTGTCCCTGCTCGTCCTGGCTGGCTGCAGGAAGCAAGGCTTCTGATGGTGGCAACCGGCAGAAAGATGTGGATCTGGTTGTGTGTCCCTGCTCGTGCTGGCTGGCCGCAGGAAGCAAGCCTTCTGATGGCGGCAGCCAGCAAGCCTCTTGGGAATATTTTGATTGATTGATATGTCAACTGGTTTCTTACTGCTTGCTTATTACAAGTTTACTGTGTTAATTGGGGACCTACAAAAAAACAAAGCAGCTATAAGTAGAGTATTAAATGTGCAAGAGATTTATTGGTAGATTGCCTGAGTGAAAATGAATAGGAAGAGAGCCCAAGGAGCCTGACAGAGAGCCCTTTCAGGCTATGCAGGTCTGACTCTTTTGGAAGAGAAAGGGAAGAAATAAAGAAAGATTAGAGAAATTCTTAGACTAAAATACAGTTTCAAGGATGTTTTGGCAAGGCCTGTTGGGAATCCTTGAACCAGAGTTGGCCATCAGAGTCCCATATCTCACAAGAATGAACCTATTTTAGTGTTGCTTTGTTCTTGGTCAATATTTGAATCAGAATGCTGTATCCAGGTTGTTAGTCCATTTTACTCCCTGCAGTCAGAGATTGAGAGGCACATCCTAATTGTGGCCACATTTGGACTTCAGCTTTCTCTAATCTGCTTTCTTCATTTACTTTCTACCATCCAAGATTTTGTTCACCTATCCAATATTCTTCTGCCTCTTCTCTCATTCTCTTCATCTCTAGAGGTCTATATCTTTTGAATACCTTTACTGAAATATTAGTTGGTCTTCTAGAGGTAGTGGAGAAAATCAGTTCATTTAGACTACTGCTTTTAAATGGAAACACTGTATTGGTTCACTTACTCATACAGGTTAGTTAGGGTTTCTTGAATCATTGTATGCATTATATATTTATTATATAATATGAATCTCTGGTTACCCCTTCCTATAATAGAGTCCTATCTAGTCACATGGTGATTCCCGTTTAGAACTTCCTGGGTACAGCAGAAACTAAGGATTAAGACATGAGCAGGGACAATTCATTTTTGTTTTTACATTTCATTGTGCAGAATTATAGGAGAGGCCAGTGAGAGTGTAGCTTATTAAAACCAGTGACTGATCTTTAGGCTTCTTCCTGAGTGAGCCAAATCTAATAGGTACGAGGTGTAGTTCACAAGCCTTTTTTAAAAAAGTTAAGTGTCATAGTCATCCTAAGAAATTCCAAATAAGCCAATAAACAATGTCTAAGGGGAATAGGCTGTGCTTATAGGTAGGATAAACTGTAGGAAAGCATGATTGAATTTTATTTTTAAAAAATAGCTCTTTGACTATAGTATGGGGACAAAATTTAAGGTCTTTTGCAATAATCCAAACAAGATAAGTGATATATTTAACTAAATTCTAAGTGGCAATAGGAGTGGACAGAAAGAAACAGATTCATAAAGTCTTTAAGACTAGAATAGAGTCATATAACTTGTTTAGAATTTGACTATCTTCTACCTAGGAAATTTGTCTAACCCCTTACTTATTCATTTATTTATTCATTCATCCAACCTTTATATCAGTATATTTTAGGTCCTTTTTTTCCCTCCTTTTCTTCTGGCACACCTATTATAAATATATTGGTATGACTAATGGTGTCCCACATTTTTCTAAGGTCCTATTCATTTTTTCACTCTTCTTTCTTTATATTCTTCAGATTAAGTAATCTATCAGTATATCTTTATGTGTGCTGCTTCTTCTGCAGCTCAAATCTGTTGTCTGTTTAAGACATTGTTGTCAGACCTTCCTTTAATTCTTTGAACATGATTTCCTTTAGTTCTATGGACATATTTTTAATAGCTGCTTTAAGGTCTTTTCTACTAATTACAGCATCTGAGCCCCCTGAAGAAAGTTTTTATTTTCTGCATTTTTTTCCTGTATCAGAGTCATACTTTCCTGTTTCTGACATGTCTTCTAACTTTTTATCATAGCAACTGAGGTTATTAATGCCAGTTAACATCAGGTCCCTTGTCAGGGAAGAAGTTTGCTAGTCTATGAAGTTTGCTATACCCTCCTCTGAGCAGAATTTCTACCCTATGGAGCAGGTGCTAAGGACTAGGAAGCTTATTCCTTGCTCACTGTTCCACACAGATCCTCCTTATGAGCAGAGACTTTGTGTTGTGAGGGTAGTCCACAGCCTAAAATCCAAGGGAGCATAACATCTGCCATTGTCCACCAGGTGCTAAGTAGAAACTTGAAAGTGATGAGACCTACCACTCAGCTACTACCAAACCCATCTTTGTAGATCTCTTGTAACTCAGAGCTGGGTAGGAAATGTTGACTGTATGCTACCTGCTTCTTCATCTGAAACCTCTGTATTTAGCTGAAGTGGAGGGTAGGGAAGTACAGTAGCTGCCATTGGCATCCATCATCTACCCAAGATAGACCTTTCCACAGCATGGAAGTGTGGAAAATGAAATCTGCCAGTGTTCACAAGCTGCGAGGTCCACACACAGTAGTTCTTGTAAGTCAGGGGGCTGATTTGCTGCTCTGCTACTGAGATCCTTAGAACAGTTCTCTCTGCAGGACAGAGCTATGAGGGAAGAGAGACACTCCCTGTACAGTCCCCCTCTTGAATGCCACAGCTTCCCATTGTTCTTACCAAATTTCTATGAATTTCATTGAATAATGCTTCTCAATTTGTTATAAGTCCTCTGACGAATCTCCAGAGACTCTTCATGATTGTTTTGTTAATTTTTGACCAGCTAAATACAGTCAGCCCTGTCTCCAAGTCAAAAATTCAATCAACCATGAGTCAAAAATATTCAGGAAAAAATTGCGTCTATACTGAACATGTATAAACTTTTTTCCTTGTCATTATTTCCTAAAAAATACATTGTAACTATTTACATAGCATTTACCTTATGTATTATATATCATATAAGTAATCTAGAGGTGATTTAAAGTATAAGTTACATGCAAATAATAATACTACTTTATATAATGAACTTGAACATCCACAGATTTTAGTATCCATGGAAAGTTCCAGAACCAATTCCTCTTAAGTATCATGGAAGGATTGTATGTGTCTCTTAGGGGAAGAAGTTTCCTTAAGCTCTTTACATAGCCATTCCAGAGCCCTGCCTAACCATTGTGTCTTAATAGAAAATGAATTTTTCAAAAACAATCAGAGCCAGGCATAGTGGTGCACACCTGTAACCCTAGTCTGAAGCAGAAGGATCTCAAATTCAAGTTCAAGCACAACTTGGGCAAATTAACAATATAGCAAACTTTGTCTTAAAATAAAAAAAATAAAGATAAAAAAGAGCCAGGGATATGGTTCAGTGCAAAGGCCTTGGGTTCTGTCTCCAGTAACACAAATATATATATATATATATATATATATATATATATATATATATATATAACTGAAAAGACAAGATTTATTGAAATGTGCTGTCATTTCATTCATGAAATTTGCTCTGATTGTCGTTTACCTTAAACAGGATTTCATGGCTCTATTTTTGGAAATAATATAGAGAAAATAGCTTATCTATAAGGTTAATCTTCAGAGTTGAGTAGCTGTAGACCTAACAAACATTCCAGCAGAGAGTTAAGAGCATAGATGCTGGGGCCAGACTGTCCACATTTAAATCCTAGCTCTTCAGCTTCTTAGTTCTGTGGGTGAGTTACTGAACTATGCTGCACCTCAGCTTCTTCATATATTATATGACTATCATATGCCTTCCAGGGTTGTTATGAGGCTTAAATGGGTCAACACACAGAAAATAAAGACTAACTCACACAAATACTCACTAAATGTTAGCTGGTAGTTATTCTTGCTAGACATGTTAAAGGAAAATTATCACCTGTTAATTATATTATTAAGACCAATAATATTCTCTATAGCCATAGATTTTGGTGATATTCTAGTTGCCTTACTAGGTATAACATGATCTTTAGTTCCCTCTAGTGGCAGAAAATTAAATGTACTCTTTTCATAAATCTTTTGGAATTGTGATCATTTAACTTCATAAAATTTTTTCTGAAATTTTAAGACATGGTCTACATTATAAATGGATTTTTAAAAATCATTAAAAATTTGCATGAAACTTTACAACCTGAAGTACTGCTGGGCATGGTAGCATATGCCTATAATCCCAGCTCTCTAGAGGCTGAGGCAGGAAGATCAATATCAGTTCAAGACCGTCCTGAGCTACATAGTCAGACCCTGGAAGAGAGATAGCCTCTTTAATGAACAGTGCTGGAAAAATTGGTTTCCCACATGCCAAAGACTAAAACTAGACCCATGTCTATTACCATGCTCTAAGCTAGTATCAAAATGGATCAAAAATCTAAATATTAAAACAGAAACTAAATTTTCTGTAAGAAAAAATAGGTAGACATAGGTGTAGGCAAAGATTTCATGAACAAAACCCCAGTTGCACGGGAAATACTACAAAGAACTAAAAACTAGGATCTTGTCTTATTAAAAAGTTTTGCACAGCAAAAAAAAATCACCAACAGAGTGAAATGACAACCCACAAAGTGGGGAAAAAAAGCTTTAGCCAGTTGTCCCTCAGACAAAGGATTAACATCTAGAACATATAAAGAATTGAAAGAAAGATTCCCCAAATTTAAAGACCCAATCCAAAAATGCGCATCTGAAATGAATAGACACTTCTCAGATGAACAAGTACAAATGGCAAATAAATATATGAAACAATGTTCAACATCACTGATCATTCGAGAGATGCAAACTAAAACAGCACTGAGATGTCATCTCACCCCAGAAAGAATGGCTGTTATTAAGAAATCAACCAATAACAAATGCTGGCGGAGCTGTGGGGAAAAAGGAACCCTTCTCCCCTGTTGGCAAGAGTGTAGACTGGTGCAACCACCGTGGAAATCAGTGTGGAGGTTCCTCAAAAAACTAGGACTACAGTTCCCATTTTACCTAGCTATTCCCCTTCTTGGTATTTTCCTGAAAGAATTAAAGCCATCATACCACAGTGATATATGCACACCCATATATAGCAGCACAGTTTGTAATAGCTAAAGGTTGGAAACAACCCAAATGCCCATCAACTGATGAATGGATAAGAAAAGATGTGTTTTTTATACAATGGAGTACTACTTGGCCATAAAGAAGGATAAACTTGAGGCATTTCTAGCTAAATGGATGCACCTTGAGACTATACTGTTTTAAGTGAAATAAATTGGACATACATGTGTAAGTATCACATTGTCTCTCTGGTGTGAGAAACTGAAAGTGTAAATAAGAACCAGGGTGTATAAATAGATATTGTGAAACAGGAAGAAACTGTTCAAAAGGAAAGGGTAACTAGGGTTGGGGGAGGGGAAAGGAAGAAAGGGAAAGAAAAAATGAGAAAAGAAGTATAAAATGGGAACAAAACTTTGTAAATAAGGAATGGAAGAGGGCTTGAAGCGAAGGGAGGGGGATGGGAAAAAACAGGAATCAAAATATTTCATGTACAAGGACAAATTCCCTATGAGGAATGTGATCATTATGTGTATCTAAATCATACCAGTAGGCTTAATTTTTAAAACCCCCAAAATAAAATCTTTAGTCTTTCAAAACAAAACTATTTTAAGAGCCATGTGATTTATAATATTCTATTGTAAAGTATATAAGCTATACAGTAATATAGAAATATGAGGTATACATTATTTTTGTTTAAGGCCAAAACATTCAATAGTGGTAGTACTTTGAAGTTTTCTTTCTGAAGTTTCGATAATAAAATATACAGAATGGCATTCAAACCCCATTTCTTCAAGTAGATGGCATTTTTGGTAATTCTCTAAAAATTTTCTAATTAGTGTGAATATGCTACTGAGAGTAAATGGTCTCAAAGTTGAGACCTGCCTATAGGTCCTCATTTTTCTTCTGAGTAAAATGTGAAGATGAGGAAAAATGTGTGGTGATGGCTTTCTTTCTATCATGCTTGTTTCTAACATTCTCTTACTCAGTGGGACACAGACTTTCATGTAAGAAGAATAATAGACATTGACCAAATGGGTTCTATGTGTTTTGGTACTGCCTTCCAGCAGGATTGGCAGGAATTTGCTGAGATCTTGATCTTCCCTCCTCTGGGGAGATTGTTAAGGAGAGCTTTGAGTCAAAGTGTTTATAGGATTTTGATGAGTGAATTGAGTTTATCATACAGAGAACAAAGCATATGGAGTATCAAACAGAGGGAGCAACATTTTTCAGAGCTTGTGGTAATGGGGTCAGGAAGACTGCATGCAGAAGCAACTAGAAAAGAATGTATATAAATAAGAATCAAATGAAAAGAAAATGGGCTCAAGGTGCATCCATTTAGCTAGAAATGTCTCAAGCTTAGCCTTCTGTATAGTAGAATAGTACTCCATTGCATAAAAAACATACCTTTATCCATTTATCAATTGAAATAAATCAGACACACATGTGTAAATACTACATTGTTTCTCTGGTGCAAGAAACCAAAAGTGTAAATAAGGACCCAAATGTACAGCACATATTGTGAAATAGGAAGAAAATGTTCAAATGGGAAGGGGAACTAAGGAGGGGGATGAGAAAAGGAAGGAAGGGGAAAAATGATGAGAAAAAAAGGAAAAATGGAAACAAAGCTTTTGTAAATGAGGGGAGGGGAATGGGAAAAAAAGAATCAAGTTATGTCATGTATGGGTACAAATTTCCTATGATGAATATGATCATTAGGTATACCTAAAATGTACCAGTAAACTTGATTTAAAAAAATTTTTTTAAAAAGAAACCTAAGCTAACTAGATTTTAGCTTCGGTTATGCTGTTAAATAGCCCGGTAGACACCTGTTAAATTATTGGACTTAAAATTATTTTTGGAAGGCTTTCAAAATCATTCTGAAGGATCTTAATGTGTTAGTGTGTAGGACAGAGCACAGTAAAGGTTTCTGGCATAATACAATAAAATATGATAAACTATGATAATGCTTTAATAAATAAAATGAAGAGAAGAAACTAAAGGAAAAAAATATTAAAAGATCTTTGCTGTGATCCAGGCAAGAATCAGTGAGAGGTAAACTAGGGTAATAGCAGCAAGGGGAAGATAGTTTTGATAGGTGTTGCAAAAATACAATGGACAGGTTTTGGGAGCAGAGAAGAAGCAGTGGTCAGTGTGAGGATGACTACAAGGAGTGTCTGCAAGATTATGCTGCTAGTAGTCTGTAGTCCACATACATAGACCTATATGGATTCTGTTTCACTTTATAGTGCACCAATGTCCTTTTTACTAGACACCTCAACTGTACTTATTTTTCCTCGAATAACCCTATTGTCAAGTTCAGTTCTTTATGAGCTATATTATATGATTTCCAAAAAAATGTACATGAAAAACTACAAAGTTAAAGTAAGCATCAAACTAGAGAGTAGTGTGGTTTAGTAATGGATGTTCATATTGCCTCTTTATGGTGATCAAACTTGGTTTGATTGATATTTGTTAAAGGTAGGAAAGAATGATTCCACCAAAAAATGATTTCAAAGAAAAAGAAAACAAACCTTATTTTGTGTGTGCTCCATGTCACACAGCATGACGAGCATATTTACATACTTTATGAATCCCTCACACCTAACTGCAACTCTGTTCATGAGCTATTGTCTTATTCCATTTTGCAGAGGAAACTGGTGTTGTCAGGCAATACATCTACCAAGTGATGGAGACAAGATTTAAAGACAGGCCTTTAGACTACTAGTCTTGTGCTCTATCATATGATAGCCACTTTTGGCCAAAATATATATATATATTGCTTGAAAGGATAAGGGCTAGATATATAGAATTAGGGTGACCAATCACACAGGTTTGCCTGGGATTGAGGGTAGGTTCTCATGACAAGACTTTCAGTGCTACAACCAGGAAAACTCAGGCACACCAAAGAAGTTGGTAGTGAATATTGAAGAATCACAAGAAATAAACCGTTATCTAGAAGGACCTAAATAATGTATTTACATTTGGTTTCCTATAATATTGTGCCATGAATTAGGCCTTTGGTTGGTATGAAGTGACCAGTGAGTTGAGACCACCCTGTCTGCCTTCCATTCCCTTGTTTTTATTGGCTCTGAGCATCTTGCCTTGCTGGCATTGGACTCAGCTACCTGTTAGTCAGATGCTAGAAGCCACAGCTTCTAACTCAATCATTACAGGAAATTTTATTTTGCCCATTCCAAGTTGGCCAAAGAGCTATTCGGAAAGAAGTGAACAAGGAAGGTAGACTGATGATAAATGTATTCCTTAAAGAGTAAGGAAATACATATTCTGACATTCAACCTACAAAAAATACAGAAAACTCTTAGTATCATTATTTGGCAGACACTCCAAAATATAGTTTCTGTAAATGTCATACTCCAATTAGTAAGTAGTTCATATCATTTTTATATCAAGATAGGAAGCAGCAAATTGGACCACACAGAATGCCCCCAAGGGAACTTCCTAAACTTTTCAGAGAAAGAAGAATATATTTTGTGATAGTTTCGTGCATCCTAAACAATAAAGTGTTGGATTTGGTGGCAAATGGCTAAAAAGATATGAGGAGTGTATTTTTTTAAATCTAAGAAATGTTATTCTCAGTATTATGCCTGTTACTAGGGTATTAATGGAGAAATGAGCTTCTCTGACTTCCCATTCTAAATAGTTTCCTTGTAGCAACCACGAGGTGGATTAGATGAGTGTCTGTCTTAATCCTGACCTTAAGACACAGGAATGTAGATCAGTCACTTTGGTTTTTGTGCTTTCCTCACGTTTTACTATAAAATCTTTGGGGTCAGTGAAACTACTACTTTAACAGATTTTTTAACTGGTTGCTGGCCTCAAAGAGGTTCAGAATTGCTGATCTAGAAATTGGTGCTACATTTTCAGGTACTTTCTGGTTTTACTCAAAAGATAAAATGAAAAGTTTATTATATTCTTTACTTAAAATTTTGTAAAACAAGGAGAAATATGGCCTTTCCAAAGAACCCTCCATTAACCTCAGAGGTTCACTGAGTACTGAAAGTATCTTTTCTGCCACTTTTTAACCACTGTCAGTGATTCCACTTTGGAACACCAAAAAAATTATCTGCTAGTGCTCCTTGAAGTTTTCTGATTAATTTAAGAAATTAATAATGCAAGGCAAACTATTTAACTTATACACACCTGTTAGTTAACTGTCTCAATATAAGTCTTGGATTTTGTCAGTAGACCAACAAAATAAAATATAGAAATAGTTTGGTGGCTGAGACCATCAATCTACAGGGTGATTCATATCCCTGATTTCAAATTATCTGTTAAGAATTAGTTTATTGTTTTTATTGGTCCTTTTCAAAGTAAAGGTCACACATTGGTGTTTGTTTTTTTAGCATAAATTTGTTTTATAAGTTTTTGTTGACAAACGGATTCTATGGCTAGATGGGGAGACCTATGTTGATTTCACTATGCCATAAAGATTCTTGGCCTTGGATATATATATATATATATATATAAAACCAGGCAGCAGATTGCTTTCTGGGGACAGCGTTGGCCCTACTAGCAGTATTTCCTATGGTAGTTCCATACTGAAGAAAGGGCGTTTGGGAGGGAACTAGATAGTAAGGAAATCTATCCTGACACATCCTTTATAAGCTCCTCGCCTGTGAGAAAATTAAATAATAGGTAGTAAATCTAGATAACACAATTATAAAAGTATAAAACACCAAGTGTGTTTGATCTATTACTTTGATCTATTAGTTGAATTCCTGTTTTATTGCAATAACATTTTTCTTTTGCTTTTAAACTTTATTGAATAATTTATGCACAGTAAAATGAACCCATCCAAATGTGCAAGTCAGTGAGCTTAACAAATGTGTGCATTTTTCATCTCACAAAGTAGCCTCATACTTCTAACATGTATGATTCTTAAGACTTTAATATTGAAAATAATTGAGGCATAGACTAGTGTTTCCCTAATTTTCTGTTATAAGGCAAGGAGTACCATGTTGAAATAGGTGTCTGATTTTTATCATAGTTAAATGCCCTAATTTGACCCTCTTTGGTTTGCATTTCCCAAAATGAAAGGCAACAAAGGAATTTTACCTTTTGGAGGAGTTCAGTTATATTTTTATTATTATCATGTATAAAATATGAGCACAATAATAATCATTCATATATTTGAGAAAAGCTTATAACACTAGCATGTTATTTTGATTTGGATTTTAGTCACCTCTACCTTCTCTTTATCTATATGATTAACGTCTTTCTACTATATTGCTTAAGTCAAAAACAGATTTTCACCAAATTTATGGTTGAGTAGCTCCATGAATAGAAAACTCAGAGCTGTATCTTCTAAGAGACGAATAATTTGGTTTCATTTTAACCTAATGTGGTTCTTATCCACAAATGGCTTTTTAAACAAATCTGTTTCTTTCCATACATTTTAACACCTCAGAAGATAAATATTGGCAATGATTATTGATTTGGTCACCTATCATCTTTATTAATACTAAACTAAGCTCGATGAATTATAATACTTCGGTATTGATTAGGAATTACCTGGAATCTTTAAAATTTAAATCTGTAGGAAATAAATAGCACTTTAGGTAATTATTTACCAACTCATCCTAATGAAAAGTGAGAGGGAAGACAAGTAATTCTCAAAATAATTGGTTTTGTTTTATTTAACAAAGGATGGTTGTTTATACATTATAGTGTTGACTTTAGTTTAATTTGGTATTCAGCAGATTAGGCTGCTTTAATATATTCATTATACTCATCAAAACTGAAAACTTTTTGGAAAGTATATTACCAAAATCCCATTAATCTGTAGATGCTTACTGCAGCTAAGATTGATATGTAATTAATACACATTTGCCTATTTAAGAAAAAAATTTACATCAGTGAAATATTCTCAATTAATGGTATGCTTCTTTCTGTCTTTATTTACCTCACAGGTGAGATTTTAGTCCATAGGTTTGAAAAAAAGGAGGCAGGAATTCAAAGAAATTGGAAGCTGTTTGGATTTCTCTCTGTATGTGAGGAAAGATAATAAACTATATCAAGAATGGTAGTAAAATGTGTAAAATATTAAAGAAATAATGAGTTTGAGTTAGACTAAATGTTTCTGTGGGCTTCTGCAGATCTCAGTCAACACTAGTTGAGTTGGTCAACTGTCCTGATTTATAGGAAGATAGCCTCATTAAAGGCAACTGACCTGTATTAGTGCCAAATATTTCTGGGATCTTTAGTCTTCAAATTGGTTTATTAGATAAATGTAGAACTGAACACAGAAATTGACTGTGCTGATACAGATTTTCCCAGGGTTCTGCTTTGATCTCTTTCTATTTTTTTGTTTGTTTTTTGTTTTTTTGTTTTTTAATTTAAGAGAAAAAAAAGACATGAGAAACACAAAAAGCAGAAGAGACAAACGAACGACTAGAGTAAATGCACAACAGTAACATTATAGGTTTATAAAACAGGATGATAGAAACTTGACAATGGTTGGAATACTGCATATCATTATCTTCAAAATGGTTGTTTACATTAACAGATATAGACATGTAAAATTGATCTAATGATATATTAACTGTTCTTTCTCAATAACTAATACATTCAGTAGTATGTTCATTTTAGTTATCTTACATATACATATATACAGATTTATATCTTTTTCCTTTTGCCTTCCTTCTTTCCACCTTTTCCCTTCCCAATTACTTTTGCTCTTCGAGCAGTTTTTTACCCTTACATACTATTTATTATAGATTTTGGATCATATATTTCAGTTTCTTACACTAGGGAGACAATACAGTATTTACACATATGGGTTTGATTTATCTCACTGATGAGTACGGTCTCAAGTCGTGTCCATTTACTTATAAAAGTCTCAATGCAATCTTTCTTAATAGCTGAGTAGTACTCCATTGCATAAAAATACCACATCTTTTTTATCCATTATTTGATTGATGGGCACTTGGGTTGTTTCCAAGATCTGGCTATTACAAATTGGGTTACTACAAACATGGGTGCACAAATATCCCTGTGGTTTGATGTTTTCAGTTCTTCTGGGTAAATGCCCAGAAGTGGGATAGCTGGGTTGAATGGGATCTCTAATCCTAGCTTCTTGAGGAATCTCCACACTGCTTTCCACAGTGGTTGCACCAGTCTACACTCCCACCAACAGTGGAAAAGAGTTCCTTTTTCCCCACATCCCCTCCAGCATTTGTTGTTGGTTGATTTTTTAATCTTGGCCATTCTTTCTGGAGTGAGATGGATCTCAGTTGTTGTTTTAATTTGCATTTCCCGAATGACCATTGATGTTGAACATTTTTTCATATATTTATTTACAATTTGTATTTCTTTCTCTGAGAAGTGTGTATTCATCTCAGATGCCCATTTTTGGATTGGGTCCTTGAATTTTAGGGGCCTGATTTCTTTTAATTCTTTGTATGTTTTAGATAGAAGTCCTTTGTCTGATGGACAATTGGCTAAGATATTTTCCCAATTTGTGGGTTTTCTTTTCACTGTGCTTGAGATTTCCTTTGACATGGAAAAACTTTTTAGTAAGATGAGATCCCAGTTGTTGATTCTGGGAAGTGTTTCCTGTGCAATCGGATTTTTGTTCATGAACTCTCTACCTACTCCTCTGTCATCAAGATCTTTACCTCCTCTGTCTTCTAGTAAGTTTAGTGTTTCTGTTTTAATATTCTGATCTTTGATCCATTTTGACTTTATTTTAGTGCATGGTGATAGACATGAATCTAGTTTTAGCTTACAGCATATAGAAATCCAGTTTTTCCAGCACCATTTGTTAAAGAGGCTCTCTTTCTTCCACTGTATATGTTTGGCCCCTTGTCAAAGATGAGGATGCTGACTGTGTTTGTAGTTGTGGCTGTATCTTCTAATCTATTCCATTGATCTTCAGGTCTGTTTTGATTCCAGTACCATGCTGATTTTATCACAGTAGCTTTGTAGTATAGTTTCAAGTCGGGGGTTGTGATACCTCCTGCCTTCCCTTTGTTGCCCAGAATTGCCTTTGCTATTCTAGGTGTTTTCTGGTTCCAGATGAATTTCAGGAATGCTTTCTCTAGTTCTGTGAGATAGGCAAGTGGTATTTTGATTGGGATTGCATTAAATCTGTGTAATAATTTTGGGAGAATGGCCATTTTCAGGTTGTTTGTTCTTCCTATCCATGAACAGGCAATATCTTTCCATTTTCTGAAATTGTCTTCAATTTCCTTCTTCAGAGTAATGTAATTTTCACTACATAGATCTTTTACTTCCTTTGTTAGTTTGATTCCTAAGTATTTCATTTTTTTGAATGTTATAGTGAAGGGTGTGGTTTCCCTTGTTTCTCTCTCAGTAACTTTGTTGCTTGTGGGCAGGAATGCTATTGATTTTTGAGTGTTCACCTTGTATCCAGCAACATTACTAAATTTGCTTATTACTTCTAGAAGTCATCTAATGGATTTTTGGGGGTCTTCTACGTAGAGTATCATTGTCTGCAAATAATGATAATTTTACTTCTTCCTTTCCTATCCTTATTCCCTTTATTTCTTTCTCTTGTCTAATTGCTCTGGCTAATATTTCCAGAACTATACTGAATAAGAGTGATGATAATGGACATCCTTGTCTTGTTCCTGATTTTAGGTTGAAAGTTTTCAGTTTTTGTCCATTTAGTAAGATGTTGGCTGTTGGTTTATGATATATGGCTTTTATCAGGTTGAGGTAAAGACCATCTGTTCCAATTTTCTGTAGGGTTTTTATCATGAATGGGTGCTGGATTTTGTAAAAAGCTTTTTCTGCATCTATTGAGACGATCGTGTGGTTCTTGTCCTTGGCCCTCTTGATATGGTGCATTACATTTGTTGATTTGCGTATGTTGAACCATCCCTGCATTCCTGGGATGAATCCCACTTGATCATGGTGTATAATCTTTCTGATAACTTGCTGTATTCTGTTTGCCAGTATTTTATTGAGGATTTTTACATCTATGTTCATTAGGGGATTGGCCTGTAATTTTCTTTTTTGTTTGGATCTTTCTCTGGTTTTGGTATTAGGGTAATACTTGTTTCCAGGAATGAGTTAGGAAGACTTACTTCCCTTTCACTTTCATTGAAGCATTTGAGGAGTGTTCGCATTAAGTCTTTCCTAAATTTCTTGTAGAATTCAGCGGTGAATCCATCAGGGCCCAGACTTTTCTTTGTTCGTAGGGTCCTAATTACATTTCCAATTACATTAGCTGAAATTGGGTTATTCAGCAGCTTTACATCTTCTTGATTCAGCTTTGGTAATTCATAGATTTCTAGGAATCTGTCCATTTCTTCTGTGTTATTGAATCTATGTGAGTAAAGGTTTTCGAAGTAGGTGTTGATGATCTTCTGTATTTCCACAGGGTCTGTAGTGATTTCACCCTTTTCATTTCTTATTGCATGAATCTAAGTTTTTTCTTTCCTCTTTTTGATAAGGTTGGCTAGGGGTTTATCAATTTTGTTTACTCTTTCAAAGAACCAACTCTTCAATTCATTAATTCTTTGTGTTGTTGTCTTAGTTTCAATTGCATTAATTTCTGCTTTAATCTTAGTAATTTCCTCCCTTCTTTGGGCTTTGGACTTGACTTACTCTTCTTTTTCTAGAAGTTTGAGGTGCAGCATTAGGTTGTTTATGTGTGTTCCTTCCATTTTTCTGATGTGAGCGTTTAGTGCTATAAATTTCCCTCTGAGGACTGCTTTCATTGTATCCCACAGGTTCCGGTAATTTGTATTTGCATTTTCATTCAATTGTAGATATTGTTTAATTTCTTCTTTAACTTCTTCTGTGACCCATTGGTTATTTAGGAGAATATTATTTAATTTCCATGTGTTTATGTGGTTATTGTAGGTTTTTTGTCATTCATTTTCAATTTTACTGTGCTATGGTCAGATAATATGCATGGAATTATTTCAGTTCCTTTGCATTTACTTAAGCATGTTTTGTGAACCAGTATATGATCTATTTTAGAGAATGACCCATGTGCAGATGAGAAGAATGTGTATTCTGATGTCAATGTGTGGAGTACTTGGTACACATCTACTAGGTCCATTTGTTCACAAGTTTGATTCAGTTCTGTTATTTCTTTGCTGATTTTTTGTTTGGTTGGTCTGTCTCTCTGTGACAGTGGGGTGTTAAGGTCCCCTGTTATAACTGTATTATTGTTTATTTGGTTTTTCATGTCTATTAAGAATTGTCTTACATAGTTGGGTGCTCCCATATTTGGTGCATATATATTTTTGATTGTAACCTCTTCCTCTTGAAGTTTTCCCCTAACAAGTATGTAGTGACCTTCTTTACCTCTTTTGATCATTTTCGGTTTGAAGTTCGTATTGTCTGCAAACATAATAGCTACCCCTGCTTTTATCTGGGTTCCTGTTGCAAAGAGTATTGTTTTCCAGCCTTTGATTTTTAGTCTGTGAATTTCCTTTTGAGTGAAATGTGTTTCTTGTACACAGCATATTGTTGGGTTTTGTTTCTTAACCCACTCTGCTAGTCTGTTTCTTTTTATTGGTGAGTTGAGACCATTTACATTGATTGATAAAACTGATATATACTGGCTCATCCCTGTCGTGATATCTTTCTGTTGTTGGTTTTCTACATTTTCTGTTTAATTATTTGCCCTGCTTAGTGGTTTCCTTTTGTTGTTGTTCTTAAGATTGTAGCTATCTTTGTCTCTTTCTAGAGTGTCTTTCAGTACTCTTTGTAGTGTTGGTTTGGTGGCCATATATTTCTTCAGTTGTTCTTTGTCATGAAAGTATCTTATTTCTCCATCAATTTTTAAGGATAGTTTTGCAGGGTACATCAATCTGGGTTGAAAGTTGTTTTCTTTCAGGATTTGAAATACTTCACTCCCAGCTCTTCTTAACTTAAAGGTTTGTGTTGAGAAGTCTGCCATGATTCTGATAGGCTTTCCTTCATAGGTGATCTGTTTCTTTTCTCTGACAACTTTTAGTATTTTGTTCTTGTGCTGTATTTCTGATACCCTGATTATTATATGTCTGGGTGAAGATTTATTTTGGTTATGGTTAATTGGGGGTCTGTATACCTCAGTTACCTGTATTTCAGGTTCTCTTCCCATGTTTGGAAAGTTTTCTGCTATTATTTCTGTGAATAGTCTTCACAGGTCATTAGTATTGACCCCTGCTTTTTCATTTATGCCTATTAATCTTATGTTATTTCTCTTGGCATTGTCTTGCAGCTGTTGAATTGTCATTTCTTTGTTCCTCACTATTTTTAAGAGATCTTTTCTTTCATGGCCAAAAGCTCCCATGTTGTCTTCAAGATCTGAGATTCTATCTTCCGCTTCATTCAAGTGGTTTTTCAAACTTGCCATGGAATTTTTCATTTCCTGCATTTCCCTTTGAATCTGTTTCATGCATTCTGTTTGTGTCTTATATTGTTCATTCAAAGTTTCCATCATTTTCTTAAGTTCTTCTATTTTTTTAGCTTGCTCTTCTTTAGATGCATACAACATTTCTTTAGTAATGATTGTCATTTCATTTTTTAGCTGAGAGATTATTTCTGATTTGAGTTTCTCTGTAGCTTCATGGAGCTGTTTCTTTACTGCATTTGCTATCATTTCAGAAAGTTCAGTTGTGTGACTCCCAGTGTCTTTCATTTCAGTGTCTCTTGTGTTTGTTCTCAGTGGGCTGGGGGATTGAGACTGCCTCTTGGTCTTTCGTTTTGTCATTTTCTTCTGTGGACTGTGTGGCTCTGTGTCCTGCAAGGCTGACCGGGCGCTCCCCTGGTGGGTTGCGCTGAATCGCAGGACTGGGTAGAGCTGGATACTCTGTGCAGCTAGTGAGGGTGTACTCCTGGAGTGTGCTGCTGAACCCTCCGCCTTACTGGATGGGGGCCGAGACCTCCCTGACCCAGGCAGCTAGGCGGAGCGTACCCTGGAGTGTGGCACCACCTGGACCCTTTTGATCTCTTTCTTAAAATATCATATAGTCATTAATTTCAGTACACCAAGAAACATGTTGAGTCAACAGTGAATTTCAATTACTTATTTTGTTAAAATATTTATTCAGTTGAATGCATTAATGCTCTTCCTAGTTATTTTTTTCACTTTTTTACTTTTTGAATTGGCTTTATTTTTTATTACCACATATCTGTAATACATGCAGATACAATGATTATAATACAATCATCTTGGGGAGTGTGTACATATACACAATACAGCTCAATTCTTTTTTCTAATTCCCTTCTTTCCTGCTTTCCTCCCTCTTCCTCTAAATCCCCTTTCCCCATTTTCATTATTTTTGATATTATTAACTGTATATTTATGTTTATGGTATATATTTATATTCTTTGAGGCTATTAGGTTCCCGTACATGACATATCTTTAATCTACTTAATTCAACTTCCCCTCCCCCTCTTCTGTCACCCTCAGTCTCCAAGAGTCCTTCTTATTTACAGGAGTTCTATCCCCTAGTCTCCTTCTGTCCATTCTTTATTGTGCTCTTTGTTTCTACTTTGCCTTTCTCAATGAGAGATGCTATATGATATTTAAGCTTGTGTGTTTGGTTTACTTCACTTAACATTATATTTTTCAGGTACGTTCATTTTCTTACAAATGTGTCAAATTTGTCCTGTTTTATAGCCAAGTAGTATTTTGTCATGTATAGGTACCACATTTTCTTTATCTAATCATCTGTTGATAGATGTATAGGCTGCTTCCAGAATTTAGCTATCATGAATTGTGTTGCTATAAACACTGATATGTACATATTGCTATAGCGTGACGATGTCTTTAGCTCTTCAGGGATGATACCTAGAAGGGGTATAGATGGGTCATATGGAATTTCTAATTTTAGTTCTTTGAGGAATCTCCATACTTATTTCCATAATGGTTGGACTAGCTTACAGTCCCACCAACAATGTAGGAGGGTTCATTATTCACTGCAGCCGTGCCAGCATTTGTTATTTCTCAACTTCTTAATGATTACCATTCTTTCTGGAGTAAGGTGAAATCTTAATATTGTTTCAATTTTCATTTCTCTAATAGCTAGGGATGTTGAACATTCTTTCATATATTTGTTAAAGAAGTGTCTGTTCATTTCACTTGCCCATTTCTTTTTTATTATTTTGAAGAGAATAAAACCAAAATAAAACAGATTAGAGTCAATGAAAACAAAACAATTAACATGCTACATGACTTCAAAAAAAGATAAAAGGAAATCAATAATGGCTCCCATAATACCCCTTGTTAACTTCAAAATTATTGCCCATACCATCAGGCATAATAAAATCAAACAAAATAGTACAGAATAAAACCAATAGAAACAAAACAATGAAGGCAATACAGGACTTCAAAACAATAGTAAAACAATACTGGTTATCATAATGCCTCTTGTTATCTTCTAAGTAATTGCCTTTATCATCGGACATAATAAAATCAAGCAAATCAAAATAAAATAAAACAAAACAATGAAAGCAATGCAGGGCTTCAAAACTAAATAATAGGAAATCAATAATGGCTACCATAATGTATTTTGTTATCTTTGAAATAGTTGACCCCTGCTTTTTCACTCACACCTTCTATTATTTTTCTTTGGTTGTCTTGTAGCCATTGAATTGTTACTTCCAGGTTCCTTAGTGTTTTTAAGAGATCTTTCCTTTTGCAATCACAAGCTGCAAACCTGTCTTCAGGGTTTGAAAGTGTATCTTCAGTTTCTTTCAACTGGTTTTGCCAGTTTTCAATGGAGTTTTTAATTTCCTGGATATCTCTTTGGATCTGTTTCATGTATTCTAAATCTTTTTTAAATTGTTCATTCAATGTTTCCCTCATATTCCTATGCTCTTCCATTTTTTTATCTGTGCCTTCTTTAGAGATGCCTAGCAATTCTTTTATTATGTTTTTCATTTCTTCTTTTGCCTGAGTTATTATTTCTGTTCTAATTTCTTTTATAGCCTCGCAAAGTTGTTTCTTTACTTCAGTTGCCATCGCTTCAGAAACTTCAGGTGTGTGACTCCCAATCTCTTCCGTGTTTGCATCTCCTGGACTTTCTCTGCTTGGATTGGAGGCCAGAGACTCTCTTTTGCTTCTTCATCTTGACATATTCCTGGGTTCTTCAGGACAAGTGGTTGCTGGGGTCCCAGGCACTTCCTGCATTGGCTACAACTTCTCTAAAGTGAGACTGTTTGGTTCTTCTAGCCAATGCTGGCTATGGGTACCTGATGGTGGCCATTGGGTGTGCTGGTGCAGGGTTGTCTGTTGCTTTTCCCAGCCAGCATTGGCTCCCTGATGACTGGTGGAGTTTGTGTGGGGGTGGGGCTAGCTGCTGCCTGTAGACCTGGGCTGGTCACCAACAGGGATCCTCCACTACCACCCCTGGAGCATGGGTGGAGCCACTGCCTTCAGACCAAGCTGGCTACCAGCAGGGAACTTCCACAGTCACCACTAGAATGCACATAGGGGCAGGGCTGGCCACTGCCTGTGGACCTGGGCTGATCACTGGTGGGAATCCTCCACTGCCACCCCTGGAGTGTGCACAGGGGCGGGGCCAGCCACAGCCTCCAGATAGAACTGGCTACCTGCAGGGAACCTCTCAGATGGCACCTAGAATGCATGCGGGGGCAGGGCTCAGTCCAGGGAATTTCCATGGGTCTGTGCCCAGTTAGGAGCTTCTGGAGGAAGCTGGGAGCAGTTCTGGTTCTGGGTTTATCTGGCCCCACTCCAAAATGGTTCCCGGTCAATTACTGTCTCCTGCAGGAGGACCGAGTCCTCTGCACTCACCACCAGCCAGTTCAGTCTACCAGGTCTGCTGCTCCCATCCACTGCCACTTTTCTCCAATGCTGCCTCTCTCTGCAGAGGCCTCTAGGGTCACCCGCTGCCACGTCATCTGGATCATGTGTCCCCAGGTTCCAACAGCTTCTGTCACAAAGTGGGTCCAGCTCTGGGCAAAGGTGCTACCAGCTACTGCCTTCTTCTTCGTTTAAGTTTTTCTTTTTATTCTTTCTGTGGGCTTCAATTCTGGCTTTAGATTCTTCCTGGGTCCAAGGGACCCACTTCCTTCTTGTCTTCCCCATGATGCCATATTCCAGCATCTGGACTGTATCTCTCAGAGAGGCTGTTTACTGTGCTGTTTACTGTTCCACCATCTTCCCAGAAGCCCCCCACTTGCCCATTTCTTGATTGAGTCTTTTAAGAGATCTAGTTTTTTTTAGTTCTTTATATATTCTAGATACTAGTCCTCTGCCTAAGGAATAACTGGCAAAAAAAATTTTTCCCATTCTGTTGGTTGTCTCTTCATTCTACTGATTGATTCTTTTGCTGTGCAGAAATTTTTAGTTTGATATGATCCCATTTGTTGAATCTTGCTGTTATTTCTTGTGCAACTGCAGTTCTGTTTACATAACCCTTTCCTCCATTTATGACTTCAAGTGTTTTACCTATTTTATCTTTTAGTAATTTCATTGTTTGCATTTTAATGTTTAGATCTTTGATCCATTTTGATTTCTGTTTAGCACATGGTGAGAGCCAGTTTCAATCTTCTGCAAACAGATATTCAGTTTTCCCAGTACCATTTGATGAATAGGTTATCTTTTCTCTAATGTATGCTTTTCTAAGACTTATCCATTCTTTGGATTTGGAACCTGGGTGAGCTCCCAGTGTGTTTTAACTATTGTGTGTTTGTAACACAACCCAGAAATTGTTTTTAAGCTAATGAAAATACTTCTGTATTTTGTCAGGAAGAGGTCAATATCTATTTCTGACCATCGCTAGTGACAGCAGTCTGGAATAAACTGGTTCTGTAATAGTCTTGATAGCTTGTCAGCCAAGTCAGTGTTATCAGTTGAATCTAGGGACATTGCCCCAGAAATCATTATAGTATGATATGAAGATCTATAGACTTTCATTATTTGTCCTGCTCCTTCCACTTAATAGATGTATGATTTTCAGCAATTTATTTGTACCACTGAACCCTGGGCCCCAGTTTCTTCCTCTTTAAAATGGGGATATATGTCTCAGTGTAACTACAGTTGTTAAATGAGGACTTAAAGAGAGACATTTTAAAATTTCAAATGTTGCATAGTAAACTCTCAAATATTGCACCACATGGTCTAGTGATAAAGTCATTCAATAAATTTTGAGCCACATAGGGCTATTATGCAATGAACATTGACTATTCTTTGGTAAATTAAGCAAGATAAAATAATTTAAAATTATAGAACAAATGAAAGTTTTAAATTAACAATAGTGGAAAACTCCAAACTTATGAATAATGGATTTGGGTTATTAAGAAGAAACTATAGAGTTCTTTTTTCCCCTGTGGAAGTATTTCTGAAAACCTCATTGCGAGTGTAGAAATTTTTTGACTTACTGACATTGCAACTATCTGTGTAAGAATTGCAGAAGAACTCATAATCAGGGAAAGATACAGATTAAAACAAATGATTTTACCTCAAACTGCACTATTTCATTTTGGTAGCCACTAACAACATGTGGCTACTGAACACTTAAAATGTGCCTAGATCAGATAAAGATATGCTTTAAATATGAAACACATACTGGATCTTAAAGAGTACAAAAAATAACATTTCTAATAGTTTAAAATATATATTGTAATAATAATAATACTTTATATATGTTGGATTGGATGAAATGTTCTAAAAAATAAAAATTCACCTGTTCATTTTTACTTTTTTAATGTGGCTACTGAAAATGTTTAAATTATTTATGTGGCTTGTATGTTTCTACTGGATGATACTGATCTAAGTCCTCATTGAATGGTTCACGGTAAAATAACTCTTAAATTTAGGTCTTGTAAGATCAGATATTGAGGCTGAGACTGCTTTTCCAATGGCAAGAATGCCAGAAATTTTTCCTCTCTTCAATCGGATTTATAAATATCCAAATTAGTTTTGACCCATTGTCAAATAAGCTTGCTGCAGAATTATGACACACTCTAAGTAAATGCAGTTTTTAAAAGCTAATATGAAGAGTGCTGGTATAACAAAAACAAATAGTAAAGTAAATAATAAAAATACTACAGGAAAAATTATTTTTAAAATTAACAATCTGAAACAATCTGAAATTTTTAACTCTCACTTATTTGAGAAACAATCTGACAGGCAGACCCTGGAAGCATATCTGCTTTACAGTTGTTAGATAGCCCACATTTCTTAGAAATTGGTAGGAGTTTTAATACTGTAGAGCATGTTGATTTAATTTAAATGTTTCTGATTTGAGATAGAAAATGAAATAATGCTTTCCATATCACTAGTGCCACTTTTAGAGGGAAATGAATTAAGTAAATATAGACACATACCTCTAAATATAGAAATGATTTTAAAAATTTGTAAAATTTCCCTGAGATATTATAAAATAAGAAAGAGAGTAGAGAGACCTGCCTAATCTGTAAACGAAGTAGCACTTAAACAGAGATGGTTACTGTGGGTCATGTCACTTACAGGTATGTCCTGTGCTAATATCTGTAAGCAGTCAGATAGTCACAATTTAACATCAAATTATTATCATCTACTTCAGATACCTTTCATGAGTTGATTTGTAGCAAATACTAGTTTCCATTTACTGTACCAGCATGCTATGTAGCACTCAAAAATAAGTATATATATAATATTTCAAAAAATTGTTTTTAGTTTAACATTTTTGGAATCTGTAAATAGAATGTGTGCATAATGTATTTGTCTTTTTTAAAATTTTGCTTTTCTGTGTGAGCTATTTAATTGATAATTGAAGTACAGTAAACAGTACCACAGTGATTGTACATATAAGCCATCTTTTGTATCGTAGACCCTATTATTTCAAGTATATTTTTATGTTGTTTGGTTTTGTCTAGTCAGTGTTCTGATTTTAGTCTCTGAAATCTCAGATCCAGTGAGATTTAAATCACTTTAGTATTGGAATGAGGAGCTGCAAGCAGTCTTACCTGGACAAGAGAGTGGGTAGGTGATAAGACTAGACCAAGAATTTGTTCAGCTGTATACCAAGGTGAAATGTGTGGCTCGAGTGGAAGGGTCTTTAGAGCACCCCTTTCTTCTTACAAGCTTTCAGTGTAACAAACATATCATATGGCAAATGTGTGGGAATTGAAGCACACTGTTCTTCCACATAAGAAGCAATATAGCAAATCAACTGGAAAGAAGAATGAAATCCGTTTTCACTGTAGCAAACACTAAATCTGTTTACTTCATGACCGCAATGGCAGTGCATTGAGTTAAAATCACT
This sequence comes from Dasyprocta punctata, assembly GCA_004363535.1. Classification (NCBI taxonomy): domain Eukaryota; kingdom Metazoa; phylum Chordata; class Mammalia; order Rodentia; family Dasyproctidae; genus Dasyprocta; species Dasyprocta punctata. The sequence goes on from RJWM01021644.1 coordinate 25,820, forward strand.
TTCGAGCAGACAGAGACAAATAGAAAAACAGTAACTAAAGTGAAAACAGAAAATAAGAAAGTACAGTCTCTAATAAAATGAGGAGCTAGAGATAAATGTAAAAATGAATAATAAAACTCCTAAGCTTTTCATAAAATCAGGACGCAGAACATTCTTGAAGGGGGAGAAGAAATTCTGTAGGTATCTGATTGATGTTGTCTGGCTCAGCCTGGCCCTCCAGCACACTTGTTAAAAACCTTCTCATGGTTGTGACTTCTCTGTACAAACCCCACAGCTGCTTTATACCCTTCTCTCCTACAGGGTCTTCCCAGCTGCTTTCGGACATAGCAGCATTTTTCCTGTGTCTGTGATATCTTCACCTGCAATGAACACAGCATGCAGCTCACATTGGGGCCCTTCAAGCCCCTTTCCCGCATGTCATACTCCACATAGTCCTCTCATATCTGACTTCTCATTTGAATCTTACCACTACCCTTTGAAGCCAATTAATAGACTCTCAGTACTATATCACCTAACTTTGTCCCCATTTCATTGTCTGTAAAGAGGCTAATTGAAGAACTGAACAGTCAGCCTGCAAACAGCAGGGGGGAAAAGCAGGACCAGCACCAATTTTTCTGACTCCAAATCTCGTGTGCTTTTAATCCCCACCACTAACATTCACACAGAGTGCATCCTCTACAGCTACAGGGAAAACAGGCAAGCAACATCTTCTTTGACCCTGTCATTCCTTTTCTACTGTCAGGCTCTTCAGATAGGCTCATGTCCAAAGCCATGGCGTGGCATGGTGGAAAGACAGCTAACTTTGGAGTCACACAGATCAGAGTTCATTGCCCACTTCTGTTTAGCTGTATGATCTTGAACACGCTTCTAAACCTCAGTTTCCTTATCCAAAAGGTACCTACTTGGTGGGGTGGTCAGGATATTAAGTTACAGTGACTGTATTAAGGACTTATCCCACTGAAAGGCATGATATATTTTAATTTATTATTAGATAATTGACTCCTAGGCGCTGACTTTGACCCAGACTTCTACATAGAACTTGATCCAGCCCAGAATGTTCTTAACCTTTTCTGACTGAATCTGATGGCCTTTTCTTAGGTTTCAACTTTCTCCTACTATATATAACTTTATTTTCTCTATTCCCTTGACTTTCTTAGTACTATAGTATTAATTCCTCCTTTTCTGATAATTTCTCTTTTATCTAATTTACTACTGTATTTTTCTTATTCTACCCTTATAAGTAAGCCTTCTAAGGTTCTATCTGCATCCATTGCTCTCGTTGACAAGATTAGTTGAATTAATAAATCAGAAAGGAGACTGTGTTATCTACTTTGTTTTGTGCAATGAATCCTTAGCCTTGGTTCTTCCTTACTTATCCCCCTTCTACTTTCAGATATAGAAACATCACATTGGACTTTATTCATCAGCAAATAGATAAAGCCCCAGCACTTTAGCACTGAAAGGCTTTAATTATCTTATTCCATGTAACCTTGGCAAATGATGCTCCTGCCCAAACTGTCTTAATGTGATGATGATGGTAATATTCTTTTTATTTTTCAAATAGAATTATAGAACTGACACAGCAGTTTTACCTATATTATCTGAATTTTTCTTCAGAATAATACTGTGAGGTGGGTAGAATTCTGAATTATCTAACACATTTTATAGATATTGTAAAATTCAGAGCTGTGGGTATAGCTCAGCAACACATCAGTTGCCTAGCATGTCCAAGGTCCTGAGTTTCATCCCCAGCAACCCCTGCTCCCAAATAATCTGACTTTGACTGAAAAGTGCCTTTTCTTTTTAAACCACACTATCTTTTGCTTCCTATTCCATGTAATTTCCTTGATATGTCTGGAAATGCTGGATTTTCATCTCAAGAATACACAATACGTTCTTATCTGACAGGAAAAGTTAAGAAAAACAAGTAAAATTCATGACCGTAAATTGAGTTACTTGTGAACAGATCAAGAAGAGTTCTAAATGTGGAGGCTATAACTTGATTGTAAGAGTTTGAGGGAAGTATTTATGTATTTATTTTACTTCAGTGCAAAGTTTTTACTAAATGTGTAAAATTTTGTGTCAATAAGAGGTGACTCTCATATATAGATTTAAGTTGACAAAAAATATGAACGTTATATTGTCAAAGATTTTAAAGGGTAGGAAGTTAAGCTTAGTTTAAATGGGGGATTTCATCTCTTTAGTTAGAGAAGTCTTCATGTTACCATAGATCACATCCATTCATTCATCATTCACTCTAATTGTCTTTTGTTCCTACCTAATGAAGCATGTTATATGTTTGTTTTGCAGATCTAAAGCGGGAAGCCAGTATCTGTCATATGCTGAAACATCCACACATTGTAGAGTTATTGGAGACATATAGCTCAGATGGAATGCTTTACATGGTTTTTGAATTGTGAGTGTGTACTTCATTTCTTAAGGAGTAAAGCTTTAAGCAATGTTGGTATTAGATAATGCTAACACGTTTCTTTTAACATTTAACAATAGTTTTGAACTTATCTGTTTAGAAAGACCTTAAATCACAGGAAGAAATATTATCTTAAGGTTCACAATAGTAATGGAAGCAAAAAGTGAGCATATTCAGTTACCTTCTGAGGCTGCAAAAAGAGTTTTGAGGGATAGGAAACCCCAAGATATGCAATTCTAACCAGAGGAGTCTTAGTGAATAGGAGTGCAGTAAGAGCGGAGGCGTCCATGTAGCAAGACTCTGGCAGCAGCGATAACCGTGTTAACTTCCCCTTTTGATATGATCGCTGTGTTGCCATATGAGGAAAATTCTCTAGCTAACAGTGTAACTTCATCTCAGCAAACTACTTGACATATTTTTCACAGAAATTTTGTAAGATACATATGAGTTGAGGATAGTACAACTAAGTAGTCCACAGCCAGTTGGATGATTGTATGAAGTTTTATGGACAGCATCCTGCAAGTTTTTTTCTTCAGTTCTATTCTGCTCAAAATTAATCAGCGACTTTGATTAGGAAAAAAAAGAGGGTATATATTTGCTAGATATTCAAAAGATAACAAGACTAGAGGGTATATTTATTATCTGTTGCTTCTTAACAAATTATCCCAAAACTTAGTGGCTTAAACAATGCAGATATATTGTATCAGGAATGTGGGCCCAACTCAGCCAAGTCCTCTGGCAATGGGTGTCTCTCAAGGTGGTAAGCAAGGTGGTGGCCAGGGCCAAAGTCATTTTAAGGAGGTGGAGTGGATCTGCTTTCAAGATCACTCACATGGTTGGGGGCAGTCTTCAGTTCCTCTCAGGCTGTTGGACTGAGGACTTCAGTTCCTTAAGATCTGTTGCCCTGAGGCATCCTTTGGTTTTTTGTCATTTGGGCCTCTCCATAGAAGAGCAGAGCAGTACAGCTGCTGGCTTCCTGGGTGTAGGGGATGTCACACTTTCATAACCTAATCTCTGAAATTGCACATCATCGCTTTGATCATATTCCGCTGTAAATGAATCAGTAGACTTAGCCCACACATCAGGGCCTGAATATCAGAGGTGGAGGTCTCTAGCAAGCATTTCACAAACTGCCCTCCACAGAGGGTTAGCTAACAAATTGGCTAATTATATCACAATTCAAAAATACCTTACAAGTTCATAGTCAAGGAGTTAAAACAAAGGTGAAATTTAAGACCAGTTAATATAGACCCTTCATTTCAGTATGTACATGCAAGATCAGTGTAAAAAAGATGTAAATGTCTTACTTAGTCATTTACAGCAGCTTGTGAGCCTTGAGTGGAACATTAGACTACATTAATTAGAAGTATTTTGTACTGTATTCAGAACAAATCCACACTTCCACCACACTGTGCTCTGCTCCTCCTCTCTGGAGTGTTCACGGTAAACTGCACACCAGAATGTTTGCAGAAGGAGATAGCCAGAATGAAAAAAAGCCTGAAAATCATGTCATAGAGTCACAGCCTTTAAAATCTGTGATGGGAAACTTGCTGAAAGAATTTTGAAAAACTTAGATGGCTGTCCCATATCTTTTTAAAAAGTTAATATATAAAAAATTTTATTGTGAGAATATCATTTTCAGTGTATTGAATATTCCCTTAAATATATTTTGTTCACAACTACAGAGCTGCCCATTTATCTCATTCACTTGGTGAGAAATGTCTGTTATGTGACCTACGTGGCAGAGCTAGTCTTCATTGTCACTTAACCAAGTCAGAACCTCTTTCTGTCAGGAAAACGTCTCACTTCATTTTTCAAATAAAATTAATGTCATAATAGACATCCCAGTGATAATCCTTACTATTGATTTCAAATTCTAAAATATAGCAGGCTTTTCCATGAACATGTTGTCTATATGAAATAAGGTGACACCTTTTTCTTTCTTAAAGTCTCTTTGCTTTGCTCCCAGGGATGTCTCCCTCCCATAGGAGCTGTGCATTCCCCAGCTGTCTCTTGAAGCTAGACAGACATTTCAGAATAGGGGAGCAGTTGAGTTGGCTGACTGGAGATATGAAAGGAAAAACAGCAGACCACAGACTTGTTTTCAGACAGACCACATTATGGCAAATGAAAATATGGAAATCATTGCCTTAAAATATGTCAGTTCATGTGTCCCCTGGAAAGACTTGGATATTCCAGACATAACTGAACCCCAGATTGAAGACACCTGGCTTAGAAAATTCTTGAAGAGCCCTTAGATTTTACTACCCATAAATGTATTGGTTTCTTTATTCTTCTGAAGAGTCCCCAGAGCAAAAGGCCAAAGGTAGAAAATAATGTCTTCAGTTATTTGAAAGCTCATGACATATGAGATTATTTGCTCATTCACTGTAGTCTTGGAGGCCATAATTAGAATCAACAAGTGGCAGATTTCACCCTTAAGTAAGGAAAGACTCTCATGGTGAGACTTACTCCATGAGTAGACCAAGCTGTTGCACAGACTGTGCAGTTTCTCACTAGAGACACTTTGAGTAGAGCTGGAACATCCAAGTGGGCAGAATATAATGTTTAACTTTGGGACTAGAGATAACCTCTGATGTCCCTTCCAATTTAAGGTAGTATAATTCTTTCAAAATGACTTTTCTGATTTAGTTTTATTTTCTATTCAAGAAATCTGTTTCTGTTCATATTTTTATTCTCAGAACTAAAAATAGATTTAATAATATACTATGAAGTAATGAGAGAAAGCAGAATTTTTAAATTCACCTAAATTTTGCCATGTTTGCTATTTGTACCGAAGACCCCCAGATGAAAATATAGTAGAGAAAAGATGGTCTTTGCTGTCACAAAATCTAGGTTTTAGTTCTTCAGTGTTGAGGCCGTCTATATAGTACTTTTTATAGCTAGCTTTGTATGATCCAATTGATTAAAATAATTCAGTGGCCATATATTGAAATAAGATCCCCATGATGAGTATAATCATAATGTATTGCAAACATGTACTAATAAAAATAACAAATGAGACCTCATTAAAGTTGGATATGTAAATACCAGTGACCTAACTCTAATGTTAACCCAAATCAGTAGAAGCCAAGCATGGTGGTGCACTCCTGTAATCCCAGAACTCTGGGAGGCTAAGGCAGGAAAATCACAAGTTCAAGCCTAGTCCATACAATTCAACAACTTGACAAGACCACGTCTCAAGATGAAAACTGAAAAAGAGCTAATGATATATCTCAGTGCAAAGGCTCTAGGTTCAAACCCCAGCATGGCAAAATAATAATAATAATATTCACTGGAACATGACTTCTTATTTTCATTTTTTAACCTTTGATTTTGAAAAATTTTGAATGAAAAGAGAACAGTATAGTGAATGCCTGTATACTAGGCACTGAGCTTCAACAGTTGTCAAAACATTTTAACATACCTGTTTAAACTGTTCTTTGCTCTTGCCCCTCCTAGAGATTTCTAAAGCAACCTCATTTCACCTATAAATACACCTGTTTGTATTTCTAACAGATAAGGACCTAAAAATGACCATAAAACTGTTATACTTTTTTTTTTTGTGTGTGTGGCACCGAGGATCAAACTCACAGACTTATGCCTGCCAGACAGGTGCTTAAGCTGCTGAGCCAAACTCCCAGCCCTAGTTTTTTGAGGCAGGGTTGCACTATGTAGCTCAGGCCCACCTTGTGCTCACGTTGTAGCCCAAGCCGGCCTCGAACTCACAACGCTCCACCTGCCTCAGCCTCCTGAGTGCTGGGATTAAAGGCATGCGCCACCATGCCCGGCTTCAAAACTGTTATACTTAACAAAATCAACAACTTCTTAATATTGTGTCATATTCAGTTGATGGTCAGTTTTCTCTTATTGAACATGAATTTTAAATGACATATTTCTAAATTTAGGACTGTTTCATTAGCTCTAGGGGTCTAGAAGTAGGTTTTATAAATTCATATTTAAAATAACTTAGTTCTTTCTCAAAAGGGCCAGAAACAAAATCAAAATATGAAAATTCTTTTGTGTCATTGTTTTATAAATTCACCTCAATAATTGTCCTTTCCCAGTTTTTTGCATCCTAGATCTCCTACTCTCAAACCAACAAACCCAAAACATCAATTACCATAAGATTTAATCATGTGGATCAAAGAGCAAGGCCAATACACTTGTGTGTGACTCCACCTGCTGGCTAGGTGAGAGATTGCTTCTGTATGTAGCTGCATTGTAGACTAAACTACACCAGTTATTAGTTCCATGTTCCAGGCAATAGGTGTTCCCTTGGTATTCAAGGACTCATTGCTCAGTTTATGAGTTGTCTGGATCCTTTTCACAGTTTTATAACATGACACCAATACAGAGTAGACAAGAAAAGAGAAAACAAATGAAATTAAGCCAGTTAACTTTGCGGTTTGTTGGCTACTTAGAAACAATTTTATCATTTACCAGGAGAAAAGGCTAGATAAAACAAAATATTTAGATTATCAGAAGGTTTCTTAATGTGGCATACATATCTGTCTTTACCACAAACTCTATGTAGCCAACACTGTTTTTCTCTTCCTAAAGTTTTGAAATTGTATGGTCCAGTCATGTTGCTTATCACATTATTACTTGGAACTAGTCAGTATTCAGTTAATTATAGTTTATAAGTCTAAAGTATACTTAGAGACTCACAAAACCAGACATTCAGAACTGCTAAAGATCAGAGCAGTAGATTTCAAAACTTAAGATTAGAAAATCCTAGATAGAGCTTGTTAGACAAACATGTGACCAACCCCCACCCCCAAACATTCAGTTCAACAGATGTGGGTCCATATGGGGCAAGTCGTTGATTGACCTTTAAAGTAGGACTAATACTACTTGCAGCCATGTCCAACCTGCCCTTTTTTTGCTTCGCTTTACTTTGCTTTGCTTGGAGTGAAGAGGAATTATCTTGGGCCACATTTAAAATATATAACATGATTAGTGTACATAAATAACAAAACTTCTTTTTTATATTTTTGTTATAACTTTTTTTAAAGAAAGCCAAAATGGGGGGGTGGGGCACAGATTGGATATGACTAATAGAGACTACTTTGTCAACTCCCAAACATACACAGTAGTTTGTTAGACATCTATATGTATTTGCACTACATCTATTGCTTTGGGACCACACATAAATTTGAACCTGTCTGCAGCATGTTACTGAAACGTTATAAAACATAAGCCCAATTTTGAAGACAAGGTTGAGTTATATTACCCCCCAAAATTAAATGTTTATTTCTAAGTAACACATTCAGCTTGTCTTTGGTAGTGTCTGGTACTTGTGTTAAGCTGTAAATCCTAAATTGGCTGGCTAAGAGATTTTAATTACCTTATTATAGAATGATTATATATACCACAGGGAAACTTTTACAGTAATTAAATATGTATTTAAGACACATGACATGAAAATAAGTTTGTATCCTTTAAAATAATATTAGCAACTTGTGTTTTTAAAGCTCACAAAGGAGATAAGATTGAGACTTTTTTTTTACTTTTGTTTAATTTTTTGTCTGATACTTATGCTTGAGGAAAGAAGTATTTGTAGAATTCACTTATAGTGATAAAGCAGAATTGATTATTACCAGCAAACTTGCCACTTAGGGAAAAATGTTTGGTTTCATATCAAGCAATAAAAATCTGGACTGTGACATTTTAATTTATTTGAAGATGTGCCCATATTTTTATAACTAGCATTCTGATCTATTTTTGATTTTTCTTCTTTTTACATGTGCTAAAACAAATTGTTATTCAGCAAACTAAATATTTCTCTGGATGTACTACATAGTGTTTAGTTGATTTTAGTTTTAAGAACTATGTGTCAGGGGTTCCCAAGACCACCCTAAGTTTGATGATTCACTAAGAAGACTCAAAGGACTTAGTACATACTCATCTTACAGCCATGATTTATTACAGGGAAAGAATATAAAGCAAAATCAGCAAAAAGAAAAGGTGCATGGAGAGTAGTCCAGGGGAAACCAGCGCAGGCTTCCAAGAATCCTCTCACAGCAGTGAGTCATGACAAGACGTGAAACATTACCAACCAGAAAAACTCATTAGGGATTCAGTGCTCAGAGTTCTTACTGGGAGCTGATTGCATCGACACCCTGTGCCTGACACATACCAAATTCCAAGCATTCAGAGACAAAACAGATGTTCAGCATAAATCATATTGTTTGCACAAGTACTTTAGACACAGAGAGCCACTCTTTTCAGTCGAGTAGGCAGGAATGTCGTAAAATTCAAGTTCCTAGATACCCTGATAATCAAGGGCCAACCTTGGAAGCAGGTCTTTCAAGCCATTCACAAGATAGTAGTTTAGGCTTGCTATGTTAATTCTTCTGTACAAACTAAAACAGAGATAAACTGAAGACAGATTTTCAGTTGATAAACTCCTAGATATACAAACCAAATATAACTGCCTACAAAGATAATTATAAGATTCAGATTTTTGTTTTTAACTTTTAAATGTAATTAAGGTATTAATAATTTGGATGGCCACTTCTTTAATATGAAAATTTGGTTAACTTTCTATTATTTAAAAGGAGCATAGCTTATTTATTTAAAATGAAAATATAAAAGTAGTTTTCAATGTACACAACCTTTACGATATACCTACAAATTTTTTGTTTGTTTGTTTTTTAGAGACAGGGTCGAACTATGTAGTCAGTGCTGGTCTTTTTTTTTTTTTTTTTTTTTTTTTTTTTTTTTTTTTTTTT
>RJWM01021645.1:0-23424 GCA_004363535.1 Dasyprocta punctata
GAGGGGGAGGGGAGCAGGTGGGCGGAGCGGGGGAGGGGGGTAGGGGTGGGAGGGAGAGGAGGGGGCAGGGGAGGGAGGGGAGGGGAGAGGAGGGGGAGCGGAGGGGAAGGGAGGGGCGGTGCTCAGCTTCCTTTCAGAGACTCATTAAGGTGCAAAGTTGCCAATTTTGTTTTTTTTTTAATTTTCTTTTGAAACCCAGACTCTATAAATTTACAGTTTCCTTTTCAGCCGTAGCAGACAATGTTAAAACACATTGGATTTTCTGTTTCGGAATGCAAAATTAAACCTAGACCAAGCTTTCGGAAGGCTTAATTAAGGGTTTAAGAAAATAGGCGATCTGAAAACGGCTGGGGGAAGGGAGAGTTCACCCTCCGCAGCCATGTGGGCTTTTTTTTTTTTTTTGGTTCTTTACTTAAAAAGAGAAAATTGCTTAATAATAAAACGGCCCGAGTCTTCTTTGAACATAACAGGAAGTACTGCTTAAAAAAAAAAAAAACAAACCTGTTTTTTGGTCCGGGAGGCGGAGGGCAGGAGGCTGAGGCAGGCAGGGGCGGTCACAGCCTGGCTCTCCCCCGTCCCTCCAGCCCCAAGGGGCCCGGCCCAGTGCCATGGTGCTGGCGAGGGCTCACCCCGCAAGGCGGCAGAGGGGCTGGTTCCCTGCTGCACCCCCTGGAAAGCCCACCACACTCCTGAGGAGGCCTTCCAGGCTGCTTCTGCCCCCTGGGGCGATGCTTGAGGCCTTTAAGTGTCCTGGAGGACACACAACTGGTAACACCGCAGGCCTGTAGAGTCGGCCTGAGTCCCTGAGGGCTGGGCCAGGCAGCCTGAGGGAGAGAAAGGCTGTCTCGGCCTCACTGGTCGCTGGGCTGGCCCAGTGGCACCTATGACGGTGCAGTTTTGGTTCTTTTTCCTGGGTGACAAGGAAATATATATATTTAAGGGCCGGATCTGTGGGATTCACTTGAGAGTCCCAGTTGCCCTGAAGGCTGAGGCCGGAAGGTCTCTTGACCCCAGGAGGTCCAAGTCAACCTGGGACAACACAGGGAAACCCTGTTTCAAGGAGAGAAAAAGATTACTTCAGTGTTCCAGCCTCCGTAGCCTGTGTCCCCTCTAGAGGCAAAGTCAGTCTGGGGACCCCGGGTGGCCAGCACCTCCAGTCTCCCGAACAGCCACTTGTTAGGGAAGGGCCTGTGACCTGTCCCATCCAGAGACTGCTGCCTGGGGGCTTTGACTAGGCCTGGGGGCCCATGGAGCTTTGTTCAGCTTTGTTACTTCACCAGAGTTGCGAAGAGGGTGCAGGCAAGTTGGTGATGACAGAATGGCACTCCTTGAAAGCGAAGGTGTCCCTAAGGTGCTGAGGACACTGAGGATCTGTGGCTGGGAGAAACCCTCACCGAGTCCTGTTTGTTGCACCTGGATATAGCTGAGCCTGAAGGCCACCTCAGTTATACACACCAATTTGTTCTTTTTTCTTTTTCTTTCCTTTTCTTACCAGTTTTTGATTTGGATTTCTAATGCTCATTGCTGAAGAAATAATTCCGGGCTTATTGGATTATTGGCCTTTATTTGGCAGAGAATAAAAATTATATTTTAATGTTGGAGCAACAGAGGATTTTTCCCCTCTTTCCCTCCCTCCCTTCTTGTCTGTTCCTTCTTTCCTTTGTGGTATTGGGTGTTGAAGAGGATCCTCACGGAGCTACACCCCCAGCTCTTCTTTTATTTTTTATTTTGAGATAGTCTTTCTCTAAGTCATGAAGCTGCCCAGACTGGACTTCAGTTTTGGCTCCTCCCTCCTCATCCCGCTCCAGGTGCTGGGATGACATACGTGCCCTCTGTCTCACCATGCCTGGCTTCCTTTTTTTTTTTTGTGGCACCGGGGATCGAATTCACAACTTTTGCACCTACCAGACAGGCGCTTAAACCATTGAGCCAAACTCCCGGCCCTAGCTTTTTGAGACAGAGTTGCACTGTGTAGCTCAGGCCGGCCTTGTGCTCCTGTTGTAGCCCAAGCCAGCCAGCGTGGAACTCACAACGCTCCTCCTACCTCAGCCTCCCGAGTGCTGGGACTAAAGGCGTGCACCACCACGCCTGGCTCCTTTTTTTTGCCCGGTTCCTTTTTTTTTTTTTTTTTTTTTGGAGACAGACTCTGGCTATGTAGTTCAGGCTGTCCTTGAGCTCACTATGTAGCCCAGGCTGATCTTGAACTCATGGAGATCCTCCTGCCTCAGCCTCCTGAGTGCTGTGATTACAGGCATGCGCCCGCAAGCCAGATTTCCTTTTGCTTTTTACTGGGACCTGTTCCCTGTGGATATAGAAGTACAGTCTAGAGATGCATACATTTTCATGATTCAGTTATCACTGAGTAAGTAACGGCTGTCTGGCAGCCTGCTGTAATTGCCAGCACTGCACAGGTAGGAGGTAATGGTCTTTTGACTCTAGAGAAAACCATCTCCTTAGTTGGGCATGGTGGTGCATGTGTGTAATCCCAGTTCTTAGGAGGCTGAGGCAGGAGAATTGTTGCAAGTTCAAGACCAGCCTAGGATGCAAAGTGAACTCAAGGCCAGCCTGAATTGCACAGTAAAACCCTGTCCCAAAAAGACCAAAGGAAAAAAAAAAAAAAAAAAAGAAAGAAAAAGAAAAGAAAATCACCCCCTGTCCTTCAAGAGGGCAAACTTGTGTGAGTGCGGTCACGCTGCTGGAGCCTCTTGGCGTCTCGAGTTTCACATGCAGTGCACCCCTCTTTTGTAGCGGCAGCTCGGGCGTCTTCCACGTCAGCCCCAAGTCTGCCCTGTCGCCCTCTGCACGACATGTCCACCCCTCAGAGGGGCCCTGGGCACCTGCTGCTCACAGCGTAGATCTGTACGAGCCGCTGGGGCCAGGAGCGCCCTGGGAAGCGGCACCGTTCTGGTCCTGCCGCCTGCCATTCCCAGCTGCGTGCCAGCTGCCCGTGTGGCTGAAAAGCTGCGCCTCTGCTCTGTCCCCTCGGGTCTTTGTCCCCAGACCCCCGGGTCGGGGTGGGTGCGTGGCCTTTATCTTCCTGGAGCTTTGACCCGGTCTTCCCTTGCTCTGTCTGCTTCAGCTTTTGCCCCCCAGTTTCCCGACACCTTTCCTTGCCTCCCTCTGCCTCCTACCTCAGCCCTTCCAAACACGGGACTCCTGAGAAGTGGCCGAGTGCTCCCCGGACTCCGGACCCTTCCCAAGCCTTCCAGAGCTCGCGGGCGCCCTGCCTCTGGGCTGAAGGGAAAGCGAGAGAAACCCCACCAAGAGGAAGACTTGCGGAGACTCCGGATGGGGTGTGGGCTGGTTTCTCTCCTGGCTGGGTTGCAGGGTTCATTTTACCTCAGTCAGTGCACATCGCCTTTTGCCTTTATTTTTGCAAAACTGTGCCACCCAAGAGATGCTCTCATTCTGCACATGCTGGTCATTAACTAAGGAACGGTGGTGGTGCGCCTGGCCGCGGCAGGGAGGAGACCGAAAGGCCGTGACCCAAGCCTTCCTGTCCTTGCCGTGACTGAGGAGGTTTCTCGCTGCTGCGCTCTCAGGATGAGGACAACGAGAAATTTCTGGTTGTAGCCGTCGCTGCGCTGTTTTCTCCTTCATGTTCGAGGTCTCTTTACTTGTTCCAGTCATCTGGACAACCTTGACCATGTGGCCGTTGCCAGGCGACTCACTTCTGTGCTAAGAGGTTTTTGAGCTGGGTGTGGTGGTGCACCCGTGTAATCTCAGCACTCCCGGAGGCTGAGGCAGGAGTATTGCAAATGCCAGCCCAGTCTAGGCAGTGTAGCGATTTAGCGAGACCCTGTTTCAAGATAAAATAATGCACTGGGAATGTAGTCCAGTGCAAAAACGCCCTGGGTTACATGCTCAGTATTGGAAATATTGGAAAGAAGTTTTCCCATCTCAGCTGACCAGAGGCCTCCAGTTGACACCATCTGAATCCTCTCACACGCTGCCCTGTATTTCCTGGAGCCAAAGAAGAGATGAGTAGGGAAAGTGATTTGCAGTCAATGCAGAGGCTTTTCTGAGTGTCAAGCCTGCGTGTTCTTTACGAGGGCTCCCGCAAGTCTTGGGGAGCCAGAACTTTCTCTTGTGGATTTTTTTCTTTTGCAGGCCGTTGGTACTCAGGCGAGCCCCTGAGCTTGCCTTGCGCACTCCCCCTACCTGTCTTGCATTTACCGCCTCTCACTTGGATCTTGACTGGTGAGCTGGAAAACACAGGCGCCTGCGCTTGCGGGGACAGACGGGTAAAACAGGACACTCAATTTCCTTTGAGTTTCAGATACCCCACGAGGAATGGGCAGAAAGCACAGCGATCGCATTTCACTGTGGCATCTGCTGTGTTTGAAGCTGGGTTGGAAACAACCCCCCTTTCCTCTACTGTCTGCTTAGGCGGCAACTGCCGTGGTGCCCGCTGGTCACCAGACACGACCTTCGGAGCCGGTGACAGGTGGTGGCTGACTTTGTACCTAAAACCCAGCAGGCTTCCAGGACTTTGAGTGGAAACATCAGAAACGTCTCTTGCTACTAAATTTTAATATTCCTCCCTGTTTCACATACAGTGTGGCCATCGCCAGTGGCCCTGATACAAGGTGGCAGTCTCCCGTGACCCCTGTGCCCTGTGAGTGTGTGACACCCACGTTTTGTGTAAGTGCACCCCGCTGTTCACACCACTGCACAGTCCGCTACCAGAATCCCTCTCAGGACGTGTCCTCCCCGTAGAGCCACATATGACTGTGTCGAGTTACAATACATCTTGAAAAACAACTTTTACGGCGTCTCTCTCTCTTTTTTTTTTAAAAGATAGTGACTAAAACTTTTCGGATGGCACATGCCACGTGCATCGTCCTTTTCTCAGAGGCCACCACTTCAAGCAGAGAGTGAAGTTTTTCTGCAGTGGGCCTGCTAGTCCGTCATTAAAGCTTGGAGCTGGATTCCGTAAGCTGCGCTCTTAACCATTCAACTCAGTCATAGCACAAAACAGCCATGGATGATATATAAAAAATGCCTCTGGCCGCATGCCCATAAAAGTTTCCGGAGTCTTAAATGGCGCACCTCTGTGTATCCTCTCCTTCTCAGTTTGAACAGAGGAAGAGCGTACTTCTAAATGGACAATTTATGCTTTGCATGACGGCTCAACTACTAGATAGAAAAGTATTGGCTGGATTGTTTTTTTTTTTGTGGGGGGGTCTTTTTGAGACAGGGTCTCACTGTGCAATTCAAGCTGGCTCTGAGCTCACTCTGTAGCCCAGGCTGGTCTCAACCTTGCAACAATCCTCCTGCCTCAGCCTCCCAAGTGCTGGGATTACAGGCCTGTGCCACCATACCTGGCTAACAATGTGTTGTAGTCTGGTTTTTGTTTGTTTTTTTGCTTTTGTTTTGTTTTGTTTTGTGCCAGGAGTTGAGCTCACAACCTTGCACTTGCCAGGCAGGCACTTCTGCCGCTGAGCCATATCCCAACCCTGGATTGATTTTTTAATTTTAGCCTTTTTTTTTTCTTTAAGTACAGGTGAAAGGGCTGGGAATGTAGCTCGGTGGTGGAGCACTTGCCTAGCATGTGTGAGACCCTGGGTCTCACCCCCAGAACTAAATGAAATTTAAAAAGGAGAAGAAATAGCACGAATACGAGTGCTCTTGTGTGTCTGGGCTTGTGTCAGTGCCCCCTGGATCCTCGCATAGGAAAGGTAGGGTGACTGTCATTTGTCCGGAGGGGCGAAGAGAACTGCGGAGAATTTCTGTCCCGGCTCAGGTAGACTTGGGAAGGCGCACTTCAGTGGGGCTCTGTTTGAAAACCAGTACTGCCATCTCACAGACATGAAAGATGAAGCTACCACCCCTGGGGTTCTGACAGCTGATGTCTGAAAGGGATTTGCACAAAGAACTGTTGAAGTGGTGACATGGCCCCCACTCAGTGAGAGCCCTTTCTTCCGCTGTGAGTGGCGCGGTGGCATTGGGAACTAATCTCCATGCTGTTGGAAAATGTCCCGAGACGTCGTCACCGTTTGATCACAGTAACAAATAATCACCATCCGCTGCTGGGCACGGATAGATTTTGGGGCTGGGAAATTGAGACACAGCAGCCACGATGGGTGCGTTGTGCTTTTCTGTTTCTTTCACTATAGGGGCGCTGACAGGAGCGTACGACCCACTGAAATACCGGCAAGCTCCCAATTCAAGTCTGATTTATTACCTGTTTTATGCTCTTCTCAGTATTGAGGGAAAATTGAGACAATTTCGGTCCCTTCCATTTTGCAGCCCATGAATCACACCCAATTATCCACATTTAGCTTCGCTTTTCGCTGTAAAACTTCCCAGCTTCAGCCCGGGCGTGTTGGCGCTTGCTGTAATCACAGCACCCAGGACCTGGACCTGGAGTAGGATTGCTATGAGTTTGAGGCCAGCCTGGGCCACAAAAGGGAGATGCTGTCTCAAAACAAAAACCAAAACAAACCTGGTGTGGTGATGCATGCTTGTAATCTCAGCACTTGGGAGGCCGAGACAGGAGGATCGTTGTGGACTCAAGACCAGCTTGGGCTACAAAGTGAGCTCAAGGCCAGCCTGAACTGTGTGATGAGACCCTGTCTCAAAAAAAGGCAAAAACAAAACAGAACCAAACAAAATTGTCCAAGTTTAGAGGATGATAATCAATGGCTTGCCCATGCAGGTACCAGTTGAGGGGATGTCTCTTTCCCATGCCTCTTCATTGCTTTGTTAGAAGTCTAGAGATTGTAGTGAAAGAAAAGTAACCAAAACTTAGTGTGTACTTACCATGTAATAGATCCTTTGCTCAGTACCTTTACCTTTTCACCTTCTAAATTACCCAACATACTAAACCCTTAGTAAAATACATTAACGTGGATGAAAAGCTTAAGAATGGATTCCGTTTAATCCTCTGTCATCGAGATAACTTTCCTTGTGATATAAGTGGATGCACGCATTATCAGTGTGATGATTTCTAAATAGGAGTTGAAGGCTTTCTAAATGATTTGCTGCCTTTTAGCAGTTTTTCACGGGACTTTTTCTTTTTTCCTTGGAAATGGCTGCCAGTAGCAGATGACTCCTGAAGGTGACAGACGAAGCTGTCTCAAAGCCCCCGCTTTATGTAGCAGCCTCTGGAACTCTGGACACATCTTGGGGATCACAGCTCTTCCTATTGCCCTTAACTTGGACAGCTGAGCCTCAGCCTGGCCCCAGTGCTGTGAGCAGGCCGGCTCACTCCAGACCTGTCCCAGGCTACCGCACGGAGACTCTCCATGTAGCTGCCACGTGCCTGGACACCTGCGTCCCTTGGGTGCCTCCTGGGGCTTTTCTGCACCAGCACAAAATGCCCTGTCATCATCTTGTAAAAAGCCTGAGACTAGAACCCAGGGAAGAGCCACGCCTGCATTTGGCTGTGACTCGGCCATTCCCTTCCATCTGGGACAGTCTGCTCCTAGCCCTTGGTGTTTCTTGCATGGCACCAACTTCCCTGGAGAAACCTTGGTCGGTTGGCTTCTTAAGTGTCCCAGGATCTGTGTTTGTCGGATTGCTTCGTCATGCTTCCGGTCGGTCGAGTTGGAGATTTTTGGCAAGGACCCTAAAGGTAATGCTACCATCCATGGTAGAGAGCATTTGTTGTATGTAGAGAGCATTTGTTGTATGGTAGAGAGTATTGTTGTATGCATGGACTTCCCCACTGCGTGTGTGTGTGTGTGTGTGTGTGTGCGTGCACTGCTTCCTAGTGAGTGGCATGTGCTAAGCATGTGTACACATGTATATGTGGTTTCCTAGTGAGTGTCATGTGCTAAGCATGTGTATACATGTATATGTGGTTTTCTGCACTGTAGGTGTTACGTATCCCTCTGCGTGTGTGTGTGTGTGTGTATCTGTATGTGTGTGCATGTCGCTCTACTGTGAAATACTTGATCCCAGCAGATGCCATCTTAATCCATTCGGGCTGCTGGACTCAAAGGCCACAGATGAGGGGTCTTATGAACAAAAGTACTTCCAGTTCTGGAGGCCAGAAGTCCACGGTCAAGGCATAGCAGATTCTGTGTCTGGTGAAGGCTGCTTCCTGGCTCGTAGATGGCACCTTCTTGCTGAGTCCCAGGGCAGCAGGGGCAGGGAGTTGTCTGGCATCTCTTTTGTAAGGGCATTGTTATGGTTTAGATGTAAATTGTTCCCCAGAGTCTCACGTGTTTGGAAGGTAACTGCGTTATGGGGTGTCGTACTCAGGAGTGGATGTTTTTGTTGATGAGTTCATGGCTGGCTGTGCTGCTGTGAGGTGGAGTGTGGTTGGAGGTGGTCGCTGAGGGTGTGACCTTAAAAGCTGTGTTCTTGTCCCTGGTTCCTCATCTCCTTCTGTGTTTCCTGGTTTCCGATTTTCTTTCTGCCATGCCCTTCCACCATGCCCTGACATTTCTGCCTTGGAAGCATTGTACCATGGACTGAACCCACTGAAACTGAATGAACATAAGCCTCTCCCTTCAAGGTGGTTGTGAGGTATTTTGTCCTGGCTCCAGAAAAACTGACTAATACAGGCTTTAACCCCATTCCTGAGGTTCCTCCCGCATGATCTCAACATTCCCAGAGAGCCTTCCTCCTAATACCATCGTCTTTTTTTTTTTTTATGGCACCAGGGATTGAACTCACAACCTTGCACCTGCCAGAGCAGGCGCTTAAGGCACTGAGCCAAACTCCCAGCCCTAGTTTTTTGAGGCAGGGTCGCACTATGTAGCTCAGGCCGGCCTTGTGCTCGCGTTGTAGCCCAAGCCGGGCTCGAACTCACAACGCTCCGCCTACCTCAGCCTCCGGAGTGCTGGGATTAAAGGCGTGCGCCACCACGCCCGGCTTAATACCATCGTCTTGGAGGTTAAATTTCAACCTGGAAATTAATTTTGGGGGGCACATTTGGACCACAACACTATTTGATTTGTGGATAACCGTAACTATAGAAAACCATTATCATCAATTTCTATTGAAAACCTTAACTGTTATTTTAAGGCCAGGTTCTGTGAATGTGCACATGTATTTGTGATGTGACCAGAAGGCATTCTCCTCCTGATTTGCACACACTGCCCGCTCAGCTTGAATTAAGTGGAATTATTTATACAAGCTTCCACAAGGCAAAATCTCAGATCTAAACTCTTGCTTAGACTGGGAATAAAGCAGAGCTAGGAGAATTTACCAGGAGTGATTCCTGGGCCAGTCCTTCCTGCTTCTGCACCTGGGAGACAGCGAAGGGAGTCCCCAGATGGACAGCATATCACAGAACTGCGTCCTCGTCTGCCTTTGCTGCAGGAGAGAGGAGTGTGGTAGCATGTACGGCGTGAGTTGTGGCGTGAGTACGAAACCTTGTCATGCAGCCCAGACTTTTTATGCTTGTTAATCAGGCTCCAAAAGCACTAGAACCTTTTGCTGAGTTAGTCAGATATCAAGAAGAAGAGTTACAGAGTGTAAGAACAGCATGAGAAAAGAGCAATAGGTCAAAGGGTTAAAATGTTTTAAAAGCTAGGCATGGTGACGCACACTTGTAATCCCAGCACTTGGGAGGCTGAGGCAGGAGGATTGAAAGTCGGAGTCCTGCCCGGGCAACTTGGGGTACGAAAGCTCTGGGTGTGACAAGGGGACTCTTGTTCACTGTAGTCACGTGGGGGCCAAATCACTGGAGAGGAGGGAGAAATGCCCGGCGTGGCGTGACTCCCCAGGCATCGCTCTGGCGTATCATGGTCCCCACCCTCCGCTGGGGAAGCGGAGGCGGCCCCAGCACCATCACAGGGATGTCTGACCCTTGCTGGAGGGAGGCCCCTTTGGATATTTTTTTTTTTTTTTTGCGGCACCGGGGATTGAACTCACAACCTCACGCCTGCCAGGGCAGGCGCTTAAGGCACTGAGCCAAACTCCCGGCCCGGGTTTTTTTTTTTGAGGCAGGGTCGCACTATGTAGCTCAGGCCGGCCTTGTGCCCCTTTGGATATTAACCAGCACACTGTGATGGTCAGGAGCTGCGCCACTCGGGGACTTTATATCTGTGACACAGTCGAGACCCTGGCACTCCTGTGACACCTGGATTAGCCTCAAGAAGCAAGCCACAGAAAAGCTCCAGGCCACAAGGTGCCCTTGGGTGTGACCAAACAGACACCACGAAATGTTGGAAAATACCGTGGTAGTCTCCAGATCCTACACATTCCATGCTTGATTTGTTGTGAGTTTTTCCATTTAAAAAAAAGGAAGAAGGTAAGCCTGGCGGGGTGGCGCATGCCTGTGATCTCAGCACTCGGGGAGGCTGAGGCAGGAGGGTTGCCATGAGTTTGAGGGCGGTCTGCACTACCTAGTGAGTTCAAGAGTTCAAGGAGCTGGTCCTGCGTTTCGCAGGGTCTCACGAGTGTGCTGCACACGCGCAGGCCTGTGATGTTGGAGCGGCATCCACAGGAAGCCGCTTGCTGTTGTGCTGTGCTTTCCTTCCGGGTGCTTAGGAGTACATCGGACAGCACACCTTCAGTTCCCCCATTAAACTACAGCCGCCCGACCGTGTCTGAAGGCGATTTCCGGCTCTGACACTGAAGTCGCTTATGCAAAGTCACATAGCATTCGCTCGTCACCTGTGCAATCCTTCTGGATGTTTTCACTGCCTGTGTAGGTCGTTTCATTGTGTTGTTTCTGGAGTAGCCATGAGAAAAAAGTGCCTATGTCCCGGACAGGCATCTGGTCCCAGGTCTTTTCTGTTGGCAGTTGGCTGAATCCCACGGGTCGAGAGGGCAACCTATTTACTTCGAATGGAGGTAAAAGTTTTGTTCGCGTTTTAGTATTTTTTTTTTTTTTTTTGCGGTACTGGGGATTGAACTCAGGCTGGGCCTTCACACCGAGCTGTATCTCCAAGCTTTTTCTTTTCACACAGGATCTTGGTATATCTTCTAAGTTGCCCAGGCTAGGTTTGAATTTGGGATCCTCCTGCCTCAGCCTCCTGAGGTGAAGGAATTAAGGAAACCCACAGGAGCTTGTCTGTGTCTTGTTTCTGCAAACTGGAGATTACTTTTCTTCTTCCCGTGCAGCTGTTGAAATCAAGCAAAGCAAGACATTTCTGAGAGACCCATGTTTGGTTGGAGGGAAGAAAATGAGAAACACGAAGGAAAGAAAGAAAGTTCTCCACCCGCTGATAAGACCTGCCAGTGTCTCCCCAGGAAACCCTTTCCTGTGACCCGCGTTGCTCTCCACGGATCTCCGTAAGGCCTCGCCTGCAGGTGAATTTAGGACCGGTTTATGGATTCCTGCTTTCTTGTTCTCTGTTCCCATAATTTCTGACTGAATGCGGTAAACCAACTGTCACTTGGAAAGTCATGAAAATAGGACTTAAAATGAATTTTCAATTTCTTGATTTTGGTGTTGTTTTCCTGCTTTTCATCAAATTTTTTTTGTGTGTATGAGGGGAGAGTGTTCTTCCCTCCTGATTGCTTCCAACGGCTTCGCCCTGACCAGGGACTGTAATAGAAGGAGAAGTTTCTCTTGTGTGTCACTGTGGGCGTGAACTCCACTAAGTGAAGCTCACAGTCCAGACGCTGGGTGCCCGCAGCTGCGCGGATAGAAAGCCCCGCAGAGGGCAGGTGGTGCTGCGGACAGAGAGAAGGGACTGTTAGAACTTACATTAGACTGATTCCTCAGACGGCAAGAGGCAGTTCTCCAAGCTTGGGAACTCGCACAGGGGAACCAGCTCCATTTTTATTTTAAAGCTTAATCTTCACAACAGACCGCATTCTCTTTGGAGGCCTGAACTTTGGCCTCGCTCAAATGATTTCATGGATTTTGCTCTAAGCACACCTATGCTTCATTCTGTGACTCTGGCTTGATCCATTTGGCTAAAAGAGTTTGACTAATGCGGTAAGAATTTCATCTTGGCACAACGATCGCAAGAAAAGAAACAGCAAATGCAGAATGTCTGGCTTGCAGAATGTGTCTGTATAGCCAGAGAATCAATTTATTTCTTAAAAATAGAGGGTTTGGTCCGTCCAATGTAATTGCATTCTGTTGTAGTCAGGGGTTACAGGGAGAACAACTACATACAGGACACAGAGTTTGTAATACTGTTTTATAATAATCACCCAAAGTTAAACACAAGACGGTGCAGGAAAATCTGTCCACAACACTAAGACCCAGGATAGCCGAGGGCCTGGATCCCACAGCAATATCATGCAAGAGTCCCACTAGAGACCCGAATGCATGACAATGCCTCCCACAGTACCAACTGGGAGTCTAAGAGCCCCCAACAAGGGCTCACGCCAGTTTATTTACGGTTCTGTGCTAGGAAGGCCACAGGTCAGTGGTGGAACCAGAAAATCTATGCCAGCAGGGTGAAGGAGCTGTGCAGTGGGTTGAGGGTTCTACGTAGGAGCCGAGAAGTCACGCTCAAAAGAAGAAGCGGGGCTGCCCTGAAGAGCACCACAGCCATCCCCAACGGCGACAAGGTCCCGCGCTCCTCCGACGATGGAGAACAGTTGAGCACAGGTCAGGAAGCCCAGCGTGACAAGCTTCTCCAGCACACAGCCTCCCCTCCGGAGCCACGAAGCAATGCACAATGTGAGGAGCAGGGCTCCCGCAATGTGAACCACAGCCACTCTCACCGATGAGGTCCCGAGCTCCTCCGACGATAATGGCCGAGTCCATATTGGGGAAGCCAGCGTGATAAGCACCTCCAGGAGAACCAGCGGCTCCAACAGCAACTCTTGGTAGAACCCTCAACGCCCGGCTCTTCTTCCCCACGTCCCTATTTATGCTGGCAACTTTCTTCAGGTGGAGCATCTTTAACTCAACACCAGCTGAATTAATTCAACTGGTGCTAAGTTGACCACCAGTTTGTAATCCATAACACATTCATAATGTAACTTTTAGTATGCGACCCGTCACATGCACAGAGCAAAGAAACACAGCCTTGAGTTCAATCTTCCATCAGTGCAAATATTTGATAGAACACTTAACATTTTTATCTCAAGGCAGGACCTTAAAAATTTATCTCAGAAACAGCCTGTAAACCAGGAGAGGTGGCCCACACCTGTAATCGCAGCCTCTGGGAGGCTGAGGCAGGAGAGTCGAAGTTCAAAAATGGGCAGTTTAGAGGCTCAGTGAGACTCTGTCTGAAAGTGAAAATGAAGGACTACATGGCTGGGAATCTAGCTTAATGTGCAGGTTCTGCATGCAATCTCCTGTGCAGAAAAACTACTTAACGTTTTGTCCCACACTCTGTGGACAAAAATTAACTTGTGTCCTACACTGTCCCCATTTAGCTCCTATCTTTTTGTCCCTTAGACAATACATAACAATTGCATAATTCACAGAGGTTTCTGGCAACCTTGTCTAGAAAGTTATAGGAAAATTTGGGGGAAGCATGTGGAATAGCTCTACTCTCTCTATCAGAATGTAACCAGAAAAAGCAACTTGATAGGAGGAGGTACATTGGATCTGAGAAGAGCAATTTACCTGACGTATGGAAATATCCACATTCAATGTTTGGAGAACTGGAAAACTGTGAATAAGCAAAAGAAGTTCTTGTGTCTGATTTACTAAGTAATGTACCGCAAGTGCTGAGACCTTGGAGAAACGTCTTTCCCTGGTAGAACTGCATTCTTCATTGTGTGCATCGTGTTTGGCGTGTGTGTCGTGTTTGGTGTGTGTGTGTGCCCTAGTTAGTATGGCTGTATAACAAATCACCCCGCAAATCTTGTGGCCAAAAGCAGAGGCCATGGTTTCTCATCCCTCTGCATTGGTATGGGTCAGGAATTTCCAAGTGACTTCCTGGTAGCTCTTGCTCTGGGGGTCATGAGGTGGCTCTCAGGCACAGCAGGGGCTGTGAGCGTGGGGAGACACGACTGAGGCAGGAGGGTCTCCTTGGCGTCTCTCCAGCTGGCACATTCGGCTCTCTCTCTTTGCAGCATGGCAGCTGGTGTCTTCTAAGGTGGGTGGTCCAAAAGCCAAGGTAAAAGTGTGGCAGCTGTTGGTGGCTTTCCTCAGAAGCCACACACGATTGTTTCTGCTGTCTGCCACTGGGCACGCAGGGCCATTCGAGCCTCAGGGTGCAGTGGACACCCAAAGGCGATTCCCAGTGGGTGAAGATCATTGAGCCATCATGGTGACTGACACGCATGGTCTTGCCTGCCTTGGGAAGGTGCTTGGTAAACAGACCCATTTCCCCAGAAGCTGCTCAGTAGGCCAGAAAAAGGAATTAGGGTTTAAAAACATGAGTTCCAAAACAGCAACTTCAAGGATGATGAATGCGATCTTCTTCTCAATGGGAGTGGTTTTGCTGGGAGTGGTGATACATAGCTGTGATTCCGGCTGCCCTGGAGGCTGAGTCAGGAGGATGACAAAGTTATAGGCCAGCCTGGGAAACTTAGTGAAACCTTTCTCCAAATAAAATTAAAAAGATCCAGGTGTGGAGCTCAGTGGTAGAAAAAGGAAAAAGAATGAGAGTGATTTTAAAATTATGCCCTTGTTTACTACGTAAAAGAGTTAAAAGCCTTTATACACACAACCATTTTCAAGCTTTATTTTATTTTTATTTTTTTGAGATGGCATCTCATGATGCTACCCAGGATGACTTTAAGCTTCCAGGCTCAAGAGATTCTCCTGCCTCAGCATCCCATATAGTGGCATCTATAGATGCATGGTACTGTGCTGGGCTCATTTTTAGTCTCTGAACTGTAGTTTCCTAGCTTTGCTAGACTCGATGTTATGTAACCGAAGGACCTTACTACCCAACATGGCAATAGAAGCAAACAGATCGTTTGTCACTGACAGTGTTTGTCTGTGTTGTCGTTCAACAATGAATGTAGTCACACAGCAGAAGATCTTGAAAAATTCAGAATTTGCAAACTATCTAAAAGACTCTGGTTGAGTTCCATGGTGTACACCTGTCATTCCAGCATTCTGGGAGACTGAGGCAGGACAGTTACAAATTTGAGCCCAACCTGGGCAACTTAGTGACTTAATGACACCCTGTCTCAAAATAAAACACAAATTAAACACAAATTAGTGGGCTGGAGGTTAGTGCGAAGGCGCCGGGTTCCGTCCCCAGCCCTGCAAAAGACCCAAACAGACACAAAAAGGCACAGCTGTGTCGCGTCCCAACTCTCTCCAGTCGCGGCCACCTAGGAAAAGCAGCAGATTGGTTCTCTGTGTCAAAAGGAAGCCAGGCTGGCGGCTTCTGGGGGCTCTGAGATACACCGAGCTCATCGTCGTCCTCGTGGGAAGTGGTTTGGGGTTTCGGGTGGCTGTGTGACAGGAGGCATCGCCCAGTGTCCCGTTGTGCGATGAGAACACTGTGTCCCTTGTGGGGGAAGCTGAACCTAGGAGCGTGCAGAGGAAAGACCTGGAGAGACGCGTTCGTCCAAGTCAGGGGTGCGTGGTCCGAGACTGGGGTCACCCGTCGTTTTATGTGGCCACATCTCAGCCAGTGTGCTGGCCGCTCGCCTCAGAAACACTGAGCACAGGCTTTGCAGCTTTTCTCTTGTCCCTGTTTATCTTGCTCGCTTTTGTGTTTACCCTGACACTGGCTTCCCAGAGCAGTAAAAATGGAAACAAATTGAAGGGGGGAGGGCAGAGGGAGTAGCTCTCTACCTCTAAGGTTTTGTTGGAAAAACAACTCTTAAAAAAAAAAAAAAAGCTACGGGAAACCAAGAACCGAGACAAAACAAATACCCAAACAGACAAGCGACATAGCACTGTGATAAAAACCTACAGAGAGATAAAGCTGGACCAACTCTTTACCAAGATTTAATAATAATTTGCCTTTAAGGTCCCCAAACTAAGATGTACGGGCAAGATGATATATTTTTCAAATTAGATTTTTCTGATGCATTCTTGTGCAGACTCCATTTGCCAGAGGCTTATTTTTGTCTGAGTTCTGCTCTTTCTAAAGCTGCTGTGCAGAATTATTTTCTCAGGACATCAGATTCTTGGCTTGAGTTGCAACCAGACAGACTGGAACATTTTCTTAAACTATCTTTTCCCTCTTGTTTCTCATCTTTTATTTCTCAAAATACATGTGCTTTTTATAGCGATGGGAGCAATTTTCAAATCAGGCTCTCCGAAAATAGTTCGAATTAGAATATATTAGGGGAAAATCACCATTTATCCACAGAAGCACATCATGTTTTATTTTATTAAAAGCAGTACATGAAGTCTGCAGACAGGAAAAAATGAGGTGGAAAACGTTCTCTCTGCTATTATCTAAGCTGTAGATGTTCTTTGCAGGAGTCATTTTTAACGTTTCCTGCACACGTTGATTAAAAGTACATCGAAACACAACTAGTTTCTGTTGTACTTTTCTTTTCTGGGGGCTGAGGAGAGCCAGAGGTATTTTTTCCCCCAGTGGTGGTATTAACAATGTGTTATGGTTTAAATCTAAAATGCCGCCAAATCACATGTGTTCAGAAGTGGGACTTTTGGAAGGGCCCCCATCATGGCGCTGTTCTGTTCACGGTGGTTCGTGGCTGACTGTGGTATGGGGAGCTGGGGTCTGGACAGAAGAGGAGGGAAGAATGTGCTGTGGAAAGGGTGTATTCTTATCCTCAGCTCCTTCCTTCTCTTGCTACTTCCTGGCTGCCATGAGCTGAGCTGCTGTCTTCCGCCAGGCCCTTCCACCGCACCTTTCTGCCCCGGAACCAGCTGACCATGCACTGAACCCCCTAAACTATGAGCCAAATTAAATCTCTCTTTCTTTAACAATTGCGGGTGTCAGGAACTCCCGTCCCAGTCACAGGAAAGTACCTAATACACTCTGTAAGAGCCCCAAGATCCCTGTCCCCTGGATCTATTTAAACCTCCAGGCCTCTTCCTCCACTTCCTTTTTCCTGCTTCCCACTCTTTGATGAAAGTGACAGGTCACACTCCCCACATGCAGTTGAGTCCCCATACTTCATGACTGTACTATTTTTCACACCGTAATACTTTTATTGCATCCCGGTACTAAACATTTTCCACTGTAATTAAGTAAAATCCAAACCCCTTAAGCTTAGCACTAGCAGTTCTTCTAAAACCCAACCCCATAAACAAGCACATACCCAGCAATGCCACTTGTGGACATTTGCTTTGTGTCCACACCAATCAATGATCAGCGCACCTGTATTCATCAGAGACCCAAGCTGAAGAATGTCTAGGATCCTTCGACAGGGGAACAATGTAACAAACTCTAGTACATCCGAACTGTAGAAAACTACACAGCGATAAAAAAGAAGGGAGCATCAATATGGTTGACAGCTTATATGTATCTCCAAGGAAATAAAGAAAACTCATCTATCATGAGTTGAGGGATGTTCCCCAGGCAGGATATTTCCTCTGCGCGGACAGCTGGATGCCTGTATTAGCAGAGAGCAATCTGATCACTATAGGACATCTCCCAGCCAAGACAAGGGCTGATGTGGACATTTATACACCAAGGGTTTCAGATGCCACAGATGGGCTTACTGCCTCAGGAGTTTCTCAGTGAGCAGAACAAAAGGATGAGGACAAGGGGGTGTGGGGAAGAAGAGGGGGCCACGCCTATAATCCCAGCTCCTCTGGAGGCTGAGTCAGGAGGATCTCGCATTGGAACCCAGACTGGGCAACTTAATGATGCCTTATCTAAAATAAAATTTTAAAAAGGATGGGGATGTTGCTTAGTGCGAGGCCCCATGCTCAATCCCCAGTCCAACAATAGCATCTACATCAAAGAGATAAAGGATAGAGGAGAAAAAAGATAAGAGAATTACAAAACCATGCAGCAAGCCCACCAGCTAAATAATAGCAGTGCTGGAAAGAGAAAAGAGAAGGGAAACATGAAAATGAAAACAGAAAATAGAAGGGATAGGTAATATTTTAAAAAAATGTCCAAGAATGTAATTTCTGGTTCTGCTAGGAGCATGGTAGCAGCTTGTTTCTTAAACGTCCCCTCCTTGGAAATTTGGAAACCCCGAGGAGGAAGAGACTTCCAAGCCACACAGTCAGGGACGCTGGGGACAGGGAAGGAAGGCCACGTCCAAAGTCAAAGCACAGCTGTCCCGGTCCGAAGCCCACAAGGGCAACGAGTGTAGGAAGCTGCGGCTGTGGTATAATCACTGCACAAAGTATGACTGAGACATCTTGGGCTTAAATGAAAGAATTTACTGCTGTACAAGATGCATCGCCATGAATCCCCTTCAAAACCCTCCCCCTGGCTTCCAACACACTCATCCCGTCATCCTCGCCACTTTCTGCAGCGACTCTGAAGTCCTCCCCCTCCCCTCACGCAGTGTCTGCTGCGGCTGCCTCTGGGTCCTGAGTGGATTTGAAACGCTGACCCTTCACGGACCTTGGGGAAGAGCCGGAAGTCACATGGTGCCAGATCCGGTGTATAAGGTGGACGAGGATTCAGCGTCATGTTCTGGGGAGCCTGCCTTTCCATTGGACGGCGCCTGGCCGCAACATTGCCATATTTTGACCACACCTGGAAAGGACCCTCAGGAAAATGGGCTTCCAGAACTGCTGCAGAAAGTGGTCAGGAGAATAGGATAAGTGTGTCCAAAGCCAGTGGGAGGATTTTGAAGGGGTTCATGCCAGTGTGGCTTTTACTGTAATTAGTTTTGTTCTGTTTTGTGAAGACAGGATCTCTTTATGCAGTTTAAGCTGATCTCAAATTCACCATGTAGCCCAGACTGGCCTTGAACCCACAGCGATCTTTCTGCTTCAGCCTCCTGAGTGCTGGAATTATAGGCATATGCCACTGTGCCTGACCTTAGATCCTTTTCAAATTTAAACATTCACCATCTGTTTATTTGACCACCTCTTGTAGAAGCAGCCTCAGAAAGAGTCAGGGAGCATCGGTATGGGACTCATCACTCAGAGGTGACATTTGATGTCACTGGGCTAAGGATGTCACTAAAAAACAGCAAAGAAGCTTCTGCCTGTGTCGTCTCAGTGCGTTCAGGGGTCACCTAGGGAGCTTGCGGGGGACCCATTCTGAGCCTCACAGGGGCCACCCTATGAGCCAGAAGTTGTAATAAAGCTGACTAAATCATTTCAACACGACCCTTGACGAACTCGAGTCTGGGGAGACAGGAACTGACACGGTACAGGAGGTTTAATGTCCGGAAAGTCACAAATGCATGAAGACTTTTAGGAGGAGGGGGCTGCAGGTGACTCCTGGGTGACCTGAAACCCGCGTCCCTGTGTCTCAGAGCTGCAGCCTTCCCGCGGGCGTCTGCCGTCTCCTTGGCTGTCTGCTGTTCTCTGACCTCATTCGTGTTCTTGGTCTCCCATCCTGCGCCATCCCCGACTGGTCTCCTGCTTATCGACCCGTCGGAGGATTCCTGGGCAACTTGCAGTTTCTCAAAAGGTCACCTTTGTGCAAAAAAAACCCAACAAAACAAAACAAAACAAAACAAAAAAAACAAAAAAGAGGAATGAAAGTCTGCACGCTCTAGAGAGACCCGCCAACCCCTGTGCATCTTAGCACGGTTCCGAGGAGCTAAGCTGTGGAAACGGCCTGGGTTCGGGGCTTCTGGTGGACGGGAAAGAAAACGTGGTGTATATGAGCGATGAAATATTAGTCATAAGAGAAAGCAAAATTACATCACTTGCAGGACAATACAAGTGGAACTGGAGGTCATCATATTAGGTGAAATAAGCAAGACTCAAAACACGGGTCCTGCACCTTTTCTCGTATATGTAAAAACTCGAAACAGAGTAGAAGTGAGACTATTAGGGAAGGGGGAAGGGATGGAAGAGAGAAGAGGAAGAGCGAGAGAGTGAATGAGATCAAATCACATTATATGAATGTCGGGAAATGTCACAGCCAAACTCACTCCTTTCTACAATTGATATGTGCACATAATTATAATAAAAATAAAAGGAAGAAAAGGAAGCGTTATTCGGGAGAAAGTAAGAGTCACTGTTAGAATTCCACTGTGCGGCATGGCGCAGTATTTGGAATGGTGTTAGTGACCATTCCCAGTCACTCGGCTGGGACATGGGGCCAACTTCCTGGCCTGCCCAGGCAGACAGCTCAGCCTGCTTTCCTCAGGATACAAGAAAGGAAGGGATGAAATGCCCAGCTGTCCCCAAACTGTACATCTGAAACCGAGAACCTGATGTTCTGACCACCTCACTATACATAGGGAAACTGAGGTCTGACGATTCCCTCAGCCAGGCAGTGGTGGTGCACGCCTGTAATCCCAGCACTCTGGAGGCTGAGGCAGGAGGGTGGCCACACATTCAAGTCCAGCCTGGGCTTCGTAGTGAATTCAAGGCTAGCCCGAAGTACATAGTATGTGACTCTGTCTCAAAAAAACCAATAAACCAAACAAACCAAAACCAAAGTCAACCTCCCCGCAAAAGATTCCCTCAAAGGGAATCACAAAGGGTAGAAATGTGAAAATGGAGTCTCAAACCTAGTCCCATGGAAATATCTCAGCCGCCTGTACCTGTCATATTTGCCATGGTGAGTTCTCTGGCAGTTCCATTACACCAAATAAAAACAGATGAAATTAATTTTAATAATGTACGTAACAGAGCAATATGTCAAGAATGCTACTGTTTCACCTTGCAATTTGTGAATGAATGATTAATAGGCATTTCATGTTCTTTTTCTCATAGGGAATCTTTGAGAGCCTTTCGGTGTACCTCACTTCACATGCGTTCATTCCTGGTGCTCTGTGGCCCTGGGTGGCCTTGCTTACTGGGTGACGCGGCTGCAGGACAGCCTTTAACTCGTGTGCCTCATCCCCCCCTCTGGCCCGCTCACCACTGGAATTTGTGAGACTGCGAAGAGGCGATTCTTATTTTGAATTATTGTAGCTAGAAGAAGGCAGGGGTAGCAACCAGCTGCAGAATATATTTTGTTCCTGGATGCAGTTTTTAAAAATTATAACTCCTGTCCAAGAAATGCAAATCAGCAATAAAAGTTGGTTATAAATTTCTCAGTGGAACATAATATTTAAAATATTTTTGTCTGCAAGATAAAAGGTGACAAAGATGCTTTTGATGTAATGCTTCCTGTATTACTGAGTTTCCTTCTGAGTTATTTTCCATTATGGTAACATTCCACTCGATTTTTGCTTTGCTCCTTATCTGATGTCATGGTAAAGGACAGCATTGACTAGGATCTCTAGAGGAACAAGGTGGGTCAGGGATGCAGCCCCGTCTGAGACTGAAGGCCTAAAACCTCCATAAAAAGTGACTTTAAAAAAAAGTTATTTTAAAGATAGTAAAATCCAACAAAACATAACAGAACAAAATCAATCAAAACAAAGCAGTAGAACTGGTACAGAACTTCAAAGCAGGATGCTAGGAAAACAATAGCTACTATAGTACATCTTGTTATCTTCATAATAGTTGACCATTCCATCAGGTTCATAAAAAGTGACTTTTGTGAGTGACTGAAGAATCTGGAGTCTGATGTCCACACTTTTAGCAGCAGCAGAGGACACACCTGCTAAAGCACAATCGAACCTGCAAGTACAGATGGACTTCCTCCTCCTTCCCTTCTTGCTTCCATCCTATTGGATGGTGCCAGCCAATTAGGGCGGGTCTTCCCTTCACTTGTATGCCAGTCATCTTTGGAAACACTCTTTCAGACACACCCAGAAGTGGGATTCAAACAAAGCTGACTCATAGCCTCGCCCAAGCAGGAGACAAACTGGTTACACCACTGAAGGCCCAGAGGAAGAACCTACACAGGGCCTGTTCTCCTCAGTGCTCCAGGCACTGTCTCCCTCCCCTTTCTGGTCCTCAGTGTGCACCTTCATGCTTGTGCCAAGTGCTTGATGCTGGCAAGATGGCCTCTCCAAAGGTGTGTGCTCTGACTCAAAGAAGGAAGGAGGAGGGAAGGGAGGAAGGAAGGAAAGAGAGAAGGAGGAAGTCAGTTTTCACTTCTTAGCCATCCACAAGAGTGGATCACCTTTGATCTTTGATAGCTTCATTACATTAAGTGAACCCTTTGCTAGGCCTGTTTGCGAAGGATGCTGAACTCGGAATTGGTAGTCTTTCCGGTTCAAGGTCAGCCAGCCTGTAAACCTTCTGCTCGGGCTTGAGCCTTCCAATGTTGACAGCTCCCATCATTCTCTGGGAAACTGATAAGTAGTCACCTTCCAAGATGGCGCCGGGCACTTTGTCCCCTCTCAGCTTCCATTCTTGTGCAGTCTCCTCCTACTCTGATGAAGCTGACCAGTGGAATATTCTGGACTATTCTGGAAGGATGGGCGTGGTTTCAGAGGACAGATGGTAAAACACATCACCACTTCCTTCTCACTTACGTCTCTTGCTCTTGGGAAAGCCAGGTGTCATAGTGTGAGCACAGTGGAGTGGCCCCATGGAGAGGCCCTCGTGATAAAGCAACATGCACACGTGGCTTTAGAAACTGATGCTCCTGCCCCCTGGTAAGCATCAGACCACAGCCATGCCAGATGGTGGTGGAACGGCAACCTTAATGGGATTGAAACAAAATACAGGGTCATTTAATACTCCTGTACTACTCTAGGTTTCTACCTTGGACAGTTAGTACAAGGTGTCTTTTCATCCCAATTAACTGGTTCTGGCTCAACTATTACAGATTAGGCTGTGGGTGCAGATCGGGTGTGGGGCACATGCCTGGCATACCTGAAGCCCTGGGCTCCAGGCCCAGCACCCGGAAACCAAAATTATATATTGTTCTTGGGACAGATAACTTTATGTGAAATCTGACCTTTCCTGTGATCTCTGAAATGAAAAAGGATAGAAACAGTGTTACCAAGGGGATCACATACACACACACACACACACACACACACACACACACACACGTTTGCAAATGCAATCTTTCACTAGGTACACTCTTTTCCTTTTCATGAATGGCATTTTGAAAATGTAGTAATGTTTACTCCTCATGAGTATCTGTAGGCTCTTACTGGCTTTTAAAGATATGGGGCAAAAACCGTGTATCAGAATCCTCTGGAAACTTCACAGAGAATGAAGAAGGTTGGCCATCGGGACGTGATGGATGTAACTGTTCTGTGGTTGATCACCTGGGTTAAAATCACACCAAGAAATGAACAAGCGTCTTTCCACTTTTCCACTTTTTTTTTTCAATTTTTATTTTTTACAAGTGCATGTTTTCCCTACATGGCGACTACATTCCTCGTGGGAGTTGGTGCATGTATACAACACATCTCTATTTTTTTCATCCCTTTTCCCATTCCTTCCTCCTCCTCTCTGCATCATATGATCTCTTTCCCTTTTGCAAAAGATCTGTCTCCCTTTTTCTTATTATTTGTCTTTTATCTTTCTCTTTATTTATATTTTGGGTTCCTCATAAAAGGGAAACCATGAGATATTTAAGCTTTTGTGTCTGATTTATTTCACTTAACATTATGATCTCCAGGTGAATCCGTTTTCCTACCAATGTCTAAAGCTTATCCTTATTCGTGGCTGACTAGTACTTCATTGTGTGTGAACACATTTTCTTTATCTATTTG
>RJWM01021645.1:23524-35365 GCA_004363535.1 Dasyprocta punctata
GCGCACGCCTTTAATCCCAGCACTCGGGAGGCTGAGGTAGGCGGAGCGTTGTGAGTTCGAGGCCGGCTTGGGCTACAACGCGGCGCAAGGCCGGCCTGAGCTACATAGTGCGACCCTGCCTCAAAAAACCAGGGCCGGGAGTTTGGCTCAGTGGCTTAAGCACCTGCCCTGGCAGGCGCGAGGCTGTGAGTTCAATCCCCGGTGCCGGAAAAAAAAAAAAAAAAAAAGAATCCACAAATGGTATTACATCAAATTAAAAAGCTTCTGCACCAGAAAGAAAACAACCAACAGAGTGAAAACACCACCGACAGAATG
This sequence comes from Dasyprocta punctata, assembly GCA_004363535.1. Classification (NCBI taxonomy): domain Eukaryota; kingdom Metazoa; phylum Chordata; class Mammalia; order Rodentia; family Dasyproctidae; genus Dasyprocta; species Dasyprocta punctata. The sequence continues at coordinate 23,840 of RJWM01021645.1, forward strand.
GGAAAACATTTTTGCCAGCCACTCTTTGGACAGAGGACTAATATAAAAATATATATAAAGAACTCAAAACATTAGACTCTCCAAAATAAAAGACCCAATCAAAACTGGCAACCGAAATGAGCAGACATATCTCAGGAGAAGTACAAATGGCCATTTTTCATTTGGCCGGGTAATTTTGGTGTCATTTGTGCGATGATTGATTGATTGTGTCAACTTGAGTAAAGGAAGCTCAACTAAATTGACTCGGCAATTCTGCACACGAGGGTGTGGAGGACCAACTCGCGCATGGCTTGCCACCTATGGTAGAAAGGGAAAACAGAGAAGGATGGATGGGGGTCAGCTTCTGTTTGTTTGGAGGAGCTCCACTCTTCATCTTCACCTTGGACGTCATCTCCTGGCTTCCGGCGCAGATCCTTCAGCCCTCTGAATATACTCTTCCGCCCCACATCACAACACCAGCTTCCTGGTATGGACTCGCACGGGACACTCCGGTGAGCTGTAGACCTCTGACTGGCCCGTCTCCAGGGTGCAGACAGACTCCTCTGCCTTGGTGGGTGGCCAGTGTAAGCACATCTTGTAGATTTTCGTATATTTGTATACCTGGTGTTATGTCTGTTTCTCTCGTAAACACTGGCCCATACACTGGCTCTGCCTGGGAAGGAAGAGTTGGGTGACGGTGGTAAAGGGGAGACTTTGGAAGCCCTCCTGGGCTAAGCCCAAGGCTTGGCTGCTGGTTTCTTTGTGTTTGGTTGCAGCAGCAGCTGATCCGGGCTGCTTGCTTTCTACAGAGATGTTGCAAGCCTTTGCCGGGCACCTAGACAGCCAGGCTGCTGGCAGCTTCAGGCTGCTGAAAACCCAGAGGTTTGGTAGTTTTTACATGTATTTATGTAACAGTAAAGCCTGAAAGAGAAAGAACCAAGGCAGTTTGCTGATGAGGGCTTTGTTCCCATCAGGGCTGTGAAATCCTTTCATGAATCAGTTTCTCTGCTGCTTCTTAGAGACCACAGCCCCTCTAACCCCTGGTCAGCAGGGGAAGAAACAGCTTCCCCCCGTCACCCTACCTGGGCACCTGTGCACTGGGGCACCTGCACACCTGAGCACCTGGGTACCTGGGCACCTGGGCACCTGCGCACCTGCACACCTGAGCACCTGGGTACCTGGGCACCTGCACACCTGGGCACCTGCACACCTGAGCACCTGGGTACCTGGGCACCTGAGCACCTGGGTACCTGGGCACCTGGGCACCTGCACACCTGAGCACCTGGGCACCTGTGCACCTGGGAGGGACCCAGTTTAAGGTATAGACAGCAGCCAGGTGAAGGAGACGAGGCTTCCTTGTCCTGCCTGCCTCCTAGGTCTCCTGCCTGGGTTCAGGGAAAACAGGGCTGATCAGCTTTACCGAGATGTAAGCCCCAGCACGCACAAGGTTTGCAAAAATGTGTGTATTCACTCCTGATTCCGTGTTAGCACAAGCACGGGGGAAGCGCAGTGGCCAGCACCTTCCCGTGACTGGGTCTCCATCACAGAAACTTCCTCGTGCGTAACAGGAGCTGGAGATGGCCAGGGCAGAGGACTACCAATCCCATATCACCAAGATAGGAGAACATAGCAGAGGCCATCTGGGACACAAAGCTGCCCTGTCCAGTGCTCTGAGAAGAAAAGGTCCCCCTCGACATATTACAAGAGGGGAACTGAGGCTACAGAACACTGGGAATCCAAGTTCAAAGTATATATGCATGTATGTATGTCTGTATGAACCTAGGGACTTCATGCTGAGGTACATTCCCAGCCCTTCTTTAAGATAGGATTTTATTAAGTTGCCCAGGCTGAACTTGAACTTGAGATCCTCCTATCTTGACCTCTGTCTTAGTTACTGGGACAAAATACCTAACACCCACAGCTTGAACAAGGAGAGGTTTATTTGCACTCCCATATTTACTCTGTGTTCGACTGGTTCCAAGGCAGGCAGAGCATGGCGGAGGAAAGTGCCTGGGAGGCAGGAAGGAAGAGAAGGGAGCTGGTGACTCATCTCCCAACAGCGCTCGTTCAGCCCCCTTGATCAGAGCAGCTTTCTGAAGCCCTGCCCCACACCCCAGTACTGGCCACTTTGGAGGAACATTTTATCTTATTTTATTTTTTTTGTGGCACTGGGGATTGAATTCACAACCTCATCCCTGTCAGGCAGGTGCATAAGTTGCTGAACCAAATTTCCGGGCCTAGTTTTTTGAGACAGGTTCGCACTATGTAGCTCAGGCCCGCCTTGCACTCACGTTGTATCCCAAGCCGTCCTCGAACTCACAACGCTCCTCCTACCTCAGCCTCCCGAGTGCTGGGATTAAAGGCGTGCGCCACCACACCTGGCTTGGAGGAACATTTCAGAACTAAACCACAACAGCCTAGCAGAGTGCTGGGCTCACAGGTGTGTGCTACCAGGTCTGCCTGAAATCTGGTCTTTAGAACGGTGTCGCCTCAGCCTACAGTTTTGAATAATGGTCTTTTTCTTGAGCAGGGCTTAAAAGTGTCTCCAGTTTATTGGGTCTCTCAAATGCTGAAAAGGAGCACTTGCTCCATTCGTATGTGTGGCTGCCGAAGCGTGGCTGCATATGCACAAGTGTGTGTCAGTATAGGCGAGTGCAAGTGTCTAGGAGTATGCGTGTCAGTGCACACGTGCGCTCATGTATGAGTGTATAGATGTGCACGTACACAATTGCTTACATGTTTGTAGGCTGGTGTGCATGTGTTTATGTGTATGGAGGTGTGTATACATGCATTCGTATGCTTGTGAGCACTTCTACACACGCATGAATATGTGTGCATGTACATGTGTGCACATTTCCACATACATGTAAGCGTGAGCATCTGCTCGTGTGCTCCTGCTTATGGCGGATAACCTGCGGTAACCTCGCCTAGACTTGCTGTTTGTTTTGCCACCCTGGCTGATCATGCTAATGCTTGTATGCAATCAGAAATGATTCTGAGGCCCCAAACACTAGACTGCATCCTTGCTGAATTAATGGGTCAGGAGGAGCATCCTAATTACAAAATAGAGACGTTATTTCAGCAGAACTCCATTGCAGTCAGGGGCGGTGGGGAAGCTGGAGAGCTGTGGGCTGGGGCGGTGCCCCTGCCCCTGCTGGCAGTGGGGAGACCCCGTTGCCTGGCGATGGAGTTAACAACCTAGGCTGTCCTGTCTCTGAGAAGGGCAGCTTTGGCTCTTGGGCTTCAGGTGACTGTTCAGACTGGGGGAACAGCATCTGTGGGTGCGCCTCCAATTTATTTATTTATTATTTATTTAATTTTTGGTACCGGAAATCAAACTTACAACCTCGCACCTGCCAGGCAGGCGCTTATGCCACTGAGCTAAATCCCTGGCCCTAGTTTTTGAGACAGGGTCTCACTATGCAGTTCAGGCTGGCCTTGAACTCACTTTGTAGCCCAGGCCAGCCCCGAACTCATAATGATCCTCCCGTCTCAGCGTCCCAAATGCTGGGATTAAAGGTGTGCACCACTACGCCCCACTCACACCTCCAATTTAAAGGCTTGCACCCCAAGTCATTCCGGGCTGTCCACATCCAATGAAATAAAGACTCTCCTAGGAGTTCTCTTTCCTTTGCGCCCTTTGCCCTCTCCTTCTTTTCATTTTCTTTTTCCTTCCTGGGTTTTTCCTTCCCGTTGTCTCCCCCACTCCTTCCTCCCTTCAGGAAATTCAAATGGTTAGCAAATCCCTTTCTTTCTCAGCCACTCTTGCGGTACTCAGATGAAAATTCAGTGCAGCCTTTACCTTGCTCTGTGACCCAGTTCTTCCTGCAGAAAGAATGCTGATTCCCGAGTTTTTCGGGTAGGTCCTCTTCCCCTCAGTGTTTTACCCTAATGGCACAGCTCCCTCTCTGACTGGGACAGAGACACTGGGAGATGCTCAGAGATGGCACCAGGACGCCCTAAGGAGCTGCCCGAGGGTTTAAGTCGGTCCTGTTCTGTGAGCACAAAGATGGTGTAAAAGTCACTGCGCTTTGCTAGCAGCTCCGAGCCCCTGGAGCGCCCTCACTAAGGTGCTGTCTCCGCCCAGGCTGCCAGCCCTTGAGCCTCCTCCTCCATGCCACACAGTCAGGGGCGGAGATCAAAGGGAAAATGAGCTTGCGGAGCCTGGAAGGCTATGCTTGCCATTAGAGTTTCGTATCTTCTCCGTGGCTCTTTAATTACTCCCAAGATGAGAGGCTGTGAGTGGGTGACCCCGAGGTACAGAGCTCAACAGGGAACCCACTTCATCAGGAAAATCTTGGACCCTGCATTTTTGTTTTTGTGTTTTAGGGAGGACCATTTTTTGTGGTACTGAGAAACTGACCCCAGGGTCATTCTACCACGGATCCTCATCTTTAGCTTTTTCTACTTTTCATTTTGAGACATGGCCTTCCTAAACTGCCCAGGCTGGCTTTGAACTCGAGATCCTCTTGCCTCAGCCTCCCAAGTCACTGGGATTGTAGGCTGTGCCACTATGTCTACCCCTTTATGTTTTTTGAAGAAACCTTCCAGAGGGTGCTGATTTACTTGGTGCTTATGTTTTGTGCCCATTGCTATGTGGAAAACTGCACTCCTACAGATTCTGAGGTTTTTTATCTTTCTCCTTGCAGTATGCTCCCTACTCTTAACCAGGGAGTTTGACCACACAGGAGGAAGTGTAGGTTCCAGCGTGTGGGAGTGGGGTACAGGCCAGAGAAGCCTGCGTGTTGTGGCAATCAGTTCTGTAGCTGCCCCACAGGCAGGGTAGAGACCTACCACTGGATTATCGCTGTTCATGATCAGTGTCTTCCTTCTAGAAGGGTCAAAGGTACAAGATTCTGCAGTAAGGGTGCTGATTGTTAAATTTTGCCACAAACCCGAAGACTTCCTTTTCTCCCAGTGGTTTGCCCTCCCCGGCTTGGCAAGCTCCTGGCCCCTGGAGGCTCAGGATAATGAGAATGAGGTGTTAACCCATGAGGCCAGGTGGCAGGGGTCCCCAGTGAATTAGATAGCAGTGTTCTAGGCAGTCAGATAGGGCTGGGTCCTGGAAACCAGTGCAGAGGACCAGATACCTTGTAACTGTTGGGGAGACAGACACTACTGCTATGGCCCAGACCTCAAGACCAAAGATCAAACAAATGCACCCACACCCTAAGGATAAAACATCAGGGATTGATATTCTCTATCACCCTGAGGAACCAAAAGGAGCCACTAACCTAACCCGCTACAGGCAGAGAGTCACTGCTCTGTACGCATGCCCACTTGCTTCGGGACTCGCTTCCCCATTTGACTCCTATTTAATCAATTTTACCTGAGCAATTATACTCATAATCTTATTGACTGGCCATAGTTCTGTCCCACCTCACGCCCACCTTGTGAGTTCCCATTTTGGACCCGCCTCGCTTTGTGGTTTTGCTCTATAAAAGTCCCTAGAAAAGACAGAGGAGTCTTTGGCAACCCACTTGGGACCCCTTCTGTCTCTCGCAGACAGAAGCTTTCTTTCTCCCAATAAATATATTCTGCTCTTAACCTCCGTTGTTCCTAAAATTCATTTTTCGATTTTAGAGAGCACAAACTTGTACAGACGTCTAGTAGATTGAGAGTTTCTTTCCCGTATATCCCTAGTGCCTTCCCTCCCCCACTCCAGCCTCAGGACGCTCGCTGGCTCTCCCCTTGGTGGCCTCTAGAAAGTCAGAGAACCATCACGGGGAGGGGGTGTCCGGGTGCCAGCTGCAAAGTGACCTAAAGCAAGGACACGGCTTGTGGGTTTCTTTGGGTCCCTGGCCTGGGATCTAGCGGCTTGGCATATACAGAAAGCCGTTGCGTTCTGCGAAGCCCCCTCGCAATTCTGCTGCACCGGGGCAGCATTGTTTCGGCTGCTGCAGTCTCCCATCTGAGACCTGAGAAAACAAAACAATATCCTATGATAACATTAGCAAATGCTCCCATAAACCCCATCTTCAGGCCTTTAGAACTGCATCGTCTCCTCTCTGAAGTGCTGACTTACTTGCGGAGAGAACTGCAGTGTACAAAGCAGGGGAAATTATTTCACATTTGCACTGGTTGGAGGTCTGTAGACGCAGCTTAACTGTTCCGTAGATTCCAATGTGGGCGACTTTGCTAAGAAGGGCGGAAACCTTCCGATGGTTAGCTGGAATCAAGAGCTCTCCGGGCCATCCTGAATAGTTTCAGATGGCCTCAAAGGAGTAGTTTAAATTTAAAGAGGTCAAGCGTGTGCTCAGTGCTTCGACAGTATTTCCGTGTCTTATCTCCTGTGTTTAATAGCATTCGATGTCTGATGTCTGGGTTAGGTCAAGCCAAACTCACGTCACCCTGACAATCACCTGTGCCATGAATTTACTACCGGGAGTTAACTTGGATCACTGTTTTAGTTCAGTTAAGGAACATTTGGATTTGTCTTCGCTAAAGACAGTTTGGTAGCTTGCACGACTACCAGCTTTCAGATTTGGGTAGCTTATATTGTCCTTTTCAATCTTCCCTCCCAGGAAAAGTGGTCATATTATAAGTGCATTTGTAATAACTTGTAAATAATTGGAATTTCCTCACGTCATTACCAAGAATTATCTACTACTTAATTTAAAAGATTTTGTTTTGCAATACCTTAACGCTTTGGGGATTTAATTTATTATACAACTACTTGGCCATTAAGGTATGGCATTATTGAAATGTGTGGAGGTGAAAAATTAGTTTCCTGTAGATCAAATGCAAGTCACATCTGGAAGAGCTGAAATGACCCCAAATGCGTGGACATGTGACTTTACCCAACAGCAGCCACTGAGGAATTACTGAAGGCATGGTTAGGGAACTACTATACTTACATGTGGGAAGCAAGCAACAAATCCATGCAACCCTAGGGGACCTTCTGAGGGTACGCGTGTCCAGGCTGGTTGTGGACTATTAAACACTATAGTAAAATAGCAGAATATAGAGCCGGGGCCTCCATCTGTGGGTTTTGTATTGCTGGATTCAACCACCCACAGATGGGGAAAATGTGAGAAAGACTTGCATCTGTACCGAACAAGCACCGACTATCTTGCTTGCCATTATTCTCTAAATAGGACAGCACAGTGACTGTTTATGTAGCATTTAGCTTGCATTAGGCCCTAAGGAATCTGGCCATGATTTAGAGTATAGGAGACACTTCTTAGCATGTGCATGGCTCTTGGTTTAATTCCCAGTGCCCAAACAAACAAACAAATAAAAAAGAAATGAATGAGAACAATATACTATGTATTTCAAAAATCTAGAAGAAAGGAGTTTGAATGTTTTCACCATAAATAATTTGACACATATTGAGGAGGTTGGTAAGCATAACCTCATATCAATCACAGCGAGTACATCTATTGAATGCTGCATAGTCTTTCTAAATATGTGTGATTCTTACGTTCTATTCCATTCATTAAAATTAAATTTAAGGGCTGGGAGTTTGGCTCAGTGGCGTAAGCACCTGTCTGGCAGGCATGAGGCTGTGAGTTCGATCCCTGGTGCCTCCCCCCCGCAAAAAAATTAAATTTAAAAAGTATAGAGGACTCAGTGCTAGAGTGCCGTGTAGCAAGCACGTACTAGGTCATGGCTTCGAACTCCAGTGCTGCACACACCAAAAGAAAACTATATGAGGATTGCTGTATGAATAATAAAAGATAAATTGAGATAATGTTAAAAAAATAAAAAAGAAAAAAAAAGAAAACTATATGAGGAATATGCATAGGCCTCCCATACTGAATATGATACATGAATATGATACATTATAAAAGTTTACGCAGGTATAGAAAGCCATCAGAGCTGCGTGGTAGTGATCATCTGTAGTCCTGGGAACTAAGGAGGTGGGTGGGAGAATCTCTCGAACCCAAGAGTTTGACAGCAGCCCGAGTGACACAGCAAGAGCCCATTAAAAAAAATGAAAGGTATTGATACTTTATTAGTTGCAGTATTGATCCCTGAAATTATGTTAGGTACAGATAGGAGTAAATGAGCAATAGAGTCAAGTTTAGAGGTTAACATCTGGGCCACAAAAATGGAAGGACAAAGGGTAGATAGAGTCTTTATTTTAGGCAGAGAGAAGCGAACCGCAGATTGGAAAATATAGGCTAGCATTTCTGTATATAGGGGCTGCATAGTAGACAGAGTTATGGCATTTTATCCTGGAGTAGGGAGGGTGCTGGAAAGATGGGCAAATGGGATGGGATGATGTTTGGACTGCACTTGGACAGACTGGAGTACATTTTGGCTTTGACTTTGTAGTGGAGACCCTAGGGAGACGGCATGGGGTAGGCATAAACCAGTGAAACGATGAAATCACCAGCAAAGCAAATAGTCCTCAATGCTAACTGCTAAGGGTGGGGACTAGTGCTGTTTAGAAATAAAGTGATAGAAATATTCAGGGAGGAAACCCATGTAAAGCGATGGGAAAACTTCCAGGTCCCACAAACACCTGAAGATTTTCCTTTTTGCTTAGAATGCCTGAGGTTTAGCAATGTCTTCCCCTTTCTGCCATAGGACTCTGGTTAGTGTGTGCAAGAAAGTTGTTATAAAAGAGCAAATGGTCTCTCCCTGGTCTTTGGCTTCCAGTCTCACCATGTGATCCTGTCCCAGGTGTTCCTGCTATTATGATTCCAACCACCATTATGAGGTTTGCACCAGAGCCAAGTCCAAGCTGGTGCCATACCCTTGAACTTCCAGAACTATGAGCTCCATAAACCTTTTTCATTATAAAGCACCCAGTCTCAGGTAATTTGTGATAACAGCAGAAAACAGACCATTGCATTCTCGTATCTCTCTTATCAGTGGGCCAGGTGTTAGACATTCTTGCTACAAAATAGAATTTTCTAATTAACCATGCCTTAATTACTTGGCTGTTGCTTAGACACAGTACCCAACACCCAGAACTCTGAGGAGGAAAGGCTTATTTTGGCTCACAGTTTGTAGAAGTTTCAGTCCATAGTCTCTGCTAGTTCCAAGGCAGGGTGGCATGCAGAGGAGCAGGGCGGTGGAGAAACAGCACACAGCATCACAGGCAGGAAGCAGGGAGATCAAGGAAGGAGAAGGAAGCTAGAACCTTCCAAGCCATACCCCCAGTGACCCATTTCCTCCTGCCAGGACTCACTTAGCAACATCACATTTAGCTATGAACTTACCCACTGATGAGTATCATGCCCTCATGATTCAATCACCTCCCCAAAACCCCACCTATGAGTGCACGAGACTTTGAGGTGACATCTAGATATAAACCACAATGTCATGTATCTTTTGCTGTTTAGCTGTTTTTAGTTTACTGCATAACCTTGCTGCTGTTATTGTGTTGTTATTCTTGGTAATTTCAGCCCAGAGCTCCGAGCATGATGCTACACCTAAAGACGTTCCTTGAATTGAATACAAGCCTTTTTTGGAAATCTCCCCATGATTATTTTTGACCCAATTTCCCTGTCTTCATGGTACTTGGCAGATGCCCTGTGCCTCAGCCTGCTTGGCTACTCACCACACCTGTTGCATTTTCCCCTTGGCCGCACAGCTGGGCCAGCTTTCCCAGTATCCCTGGCACTTCAGTGCAGCCACGTGCCAGAATTCTGTCCAGTGCGATGTGGCTGAGATGACATGTGACACCTCCAGGGTGAGTCCCAGCCAGCTTGCTGTGCCATGCCCATGATCTTCGCCTCCCTTCCCTATCACATATCTGGAAGGTGAGTCTTTTGTAGCCCTGGAGCATGACAGGTGGATAAACTGGAGGAGGGGAGAGGTGTCCAGGAGCCCTGTGTATGGGTTTGATCCTGTGTCCCCCACAAAGTCTCATGTAATCACAGCATGGACAGGGCTGAGTCTGGCATTTGTGATTGGTTTGTTGTCTGGCACTGGTATTGGTTATGTGAGTGTTGCACCCACTCAGGGGTGGAGCTAACATACAGTGTAAGGGCAAGAGGAAGGCGTGTCTTGCTCTCTCTCTCTTGCTGGATTCACACCTTGCTGTTTGGCAGCGGCTATGAATGGTTGCCCCACCATACCACACTGTCTTGGAGCCAACTGAGTATGGACTGAAACCCCCGAGAACTGTAAGAAATAAACCTTTTCTTCCCTAATTTTGGGCGTCAGGTATTCTGTCTCAGCAATGAGTGAAAAGCAACCAAGACACCCTGTCTGAGAAGTCACCCGCCCATCACCATGTTACTGGAACAATACGTAAGTATTCATTGTGTTAAACTCTGGGAGCTATTGATTACAGTCTCTGTCTTCCCCTGACTATCTTGTGGAGAAAGGATATACTTCACAAAATGGAGAGCGGGGATTTGGATTGCCCCGCACTTGGCCCTGTATGTGTCTTGGCCTTCCAAACCACTCACCTCTTTCTGGACCTCTGCCATGTCCTCCTGGTCATCTTCGAGGGCTTCACCAACCTCACAGCCTGTGGCCTCGTCCTCACCTACTGATCAATCCCTTTCTCCTGCTGAGATCTGCCTTTGAGAGTCATTCATGGAGCCCAGATGGACTGTTTTGTAGGTAGGAGGATGCTCTAAAATAATGATCCGGTAATACATAAACCAGCAATGTAGCTGTTTATTGCCACGATCAAGTATTAATTCCTATACATACATAATTGTAGGTGTTCAACGTGTAGACCCTGGTGGTGCAGTGGCGTGTTTACGGCTGCGTCACTCCAGGGCAGAGATGGTGGCAACCACGTTGCCAAGTCATGGGCACTTTTAGCTCCTAATGACTTTATGAGACACTAATATGCAGTCCATCCTTGATGGCAAGAAAGCACCATTACATGGTACATGACTATAATTATATATTAATATGCATTATGAACATTAGGAATATGCATTAGTATGAATAATGAATCTGAATTATGAATGCAATAGTATAACTTAATTATACAATACATACGACTACATAAATACATGAATACGTTATATAACCTCACGAGCTACAAAGACGTAGACTCATACATGTGGTGATTAGATGAGATTAAGTTTATCTTTATCCCCACTCTTTTTCTGGATGCCCACTGATTCCCTTCCTGAAGCAAGGTCAAGATGATGGAGAACCTTCCCAAGATGGGCGACCGACTACAGAGACACCTAGCATTTGGTCTCATTGTCCCCGCAACGTCCGGCGGCAAGCCCTCAGTGGTCTGGCTAGAGTCGGTGTCGCTGTGCTTTCGTGCAGCCGCCAGCTTGCACCCTCGCCCATCTGGAAGTGCTCACATTTGTGCACATTGTGGGCTGCGATTCCTTTGGCGGGGGAGTCCGGGGCCTGTCACAAACCGTGCTGCAGCTGCTCCTGGCTTTCACACCCTTTGCTCTGCGATGCACGCATGTCGCGCGCTCGTCCCGGCCGGCAGGAAAACACACGACTCAGTGGCAGTGGTAGGCAAGCTTTTAATCGTCCCCGGCGAGGTGCGCCCCGAGAAGCCTCACATGCGTCCGTCCGAGACGGCTCCTTCCGTGCTTCTCTCTCCCCGCAAGGCGGGAACCCACATAAATACTGTTCTATCCTCCAATCAGATCATCTCGG
>RJWM01021646.1:0-34977 GCA_004363535.1 Dasyprocta punctata
TACATGTCTATATCTGTCAATATCCCCAACCCCTAGGAAGGTAATGATATGCAATATTGTAACTACTGCCAAACTTCAACCACCTCAGTGTGTAAACCTACAATGTTATCATATCAGATCTGTTGTTGTTGTTTGTCTGTCTTTTTTGACTTTTATTTCTAGCTTCTGTATCTATTTTCTCTTAAATAAAAAAAAATCAATTATAGTTCTATAAATTTGTAAGTTATCCACCATCATGTGAGACAGAAATAAAAAATATAACATCATCTAGAATCACACACAAAAATAAAATTTTTATTTGTAACTCTAAAAAGAATGTACAGGGATAATAAGATGAAAAACCCAAAACATTAATTAAAGAAATATAAATGGATCAAGAAGAAAAGAGAAAATTCTAGTAAGCTCCAGGCACATAAAATTCAAATAAAAAACTGTCTATGTTGCACACTCAATCCTATAGTCAGGCAACTACAAGGTGAAAGGCATTGAAACATGCAACAGTATATGTTTATTTCCCCAAATTGATACAAAAGCTGAATGTAGTTTCCATTACAGTCCCAGCAATGTACTTTATAAATATAGAGAAAAATATTTTAAAATTTATATTGGAAGGCTAATGAACTATAACATCTAAAGCTATTATGGTGGAGAATAAATAGAAAATCAATACATTAAAATACAAAGTTAATATTTAGATACTGTCATAGAGACTATATGATACAGTTTGATTGTGGTACTGATGGAGAAATCAGTACTTAAATGAATGGATCAGAACTTAGAAATAGGTCTTTACAAATATAGTCAACCAGTATTTTAAAAATTAATTTCATTTGTACATTTTAACTATACTTAATGGTGGCATTCATTATAGGAAATTTTACGAGTACATGATATATCTTGATTCTCCTTTTTCCTCGATCTCCTCCCCTCCATTTAACCACTCTTCCACTTCCTATTTACAAAAGCTTTGTTTCCTTTTTTTCCCTTTCTATTCTCTTTATTCCTTTTCTCTTCCTTCCTTTCCCCTCCCCCTATCCTTTGTTTCCCTTTCTATCTGAATATTTTCTTCCTATTTCCCAATGTCTATTATACATTTTGGTTCTTATTTACCCTTCAAGTTTCTTACATCAGAGAAAAAATGCAATATTTAAACATGTACATCTGATTCATTTTACTTAAGAGTATGGACTCAAAGTGCATCCATTTATCTAGTAATGTCTCAATCAACTAATATTTTGATGAAGGGATAAAAGCCATCCACTAAAGAAAAGATTACTTTTTGACAAATGATATTAGAGCAATTACACAACCATAAGCAGAAATTAATTGGGTAATTAATTCAATTCAATCTAGATTATATAAAGCATTCTCTAAATTCAGTATTGCAGAAAATAGAAAACAATCAACTGGGACATGAGCAAAAGGCATAAAGAAACGTTTCACCAAGGAAGATAATTAGACGGCAAATAAGCACATAAGAGATGTTCAACTTCATTTGCCATTAAAGAAATTCAAATTAAAACTGCTTACAATCCAAACAAAGTCAATGGCAATTGGCTACACAGTGGGTCTTTTCCATTTATATAACATTTTTCAAATGACAAAATAACAGAAGTAAAGAATAGGTTGGGCGATATGAGGAATCTGGAGGAAGCGGAGTGGAAGACAAGTGGATGTAACCATAAAAGGACAACATGTAGGAACATTTTGGGATAGAAATATTTTGAATTTTGGCTATATCCATCTCAATATCCTAATTATGATATTGTAGTACAGTTTTACATGATGTGCTTATTAGGGAAAACCAGGCCAAGTATACTGGATATATTTGTACTATTTCTTTCACCTGCATATGAATTTATAATTATTTCAAAACAAAATGATTAATAATAAAGAAAGAGCTATAGGTGGTTCTCCTAAGAAATAAGAAAAAGTAATCTCAGGGCATAAAACAAAAATTTGCAGAAACTCACTTAAAAAGGAATTTTCAAGGGCATAAATCTGGAATGATAAATTGCTTTATGAATAAAGAGAGTTCACTTATTGAAAAAATAAATAATTTTAAACTTTCATCAGAATTCTGAGTAAAGTAGTAAAAAAATTAGGAAAAGAAAATGTAGAGGACCTGTGGAAGCTCAAATCAGAAGATCAGGAGCATACTAAGAGATTCCAACAAAATAAGAACACAGAGGATTTCAGATTGAATAAAATGACTGAGGATCAATTCTTGTAAGAGATACCTAATATTTAAATTTCAGCCACTTATCATATTTTGGTTTCTTATTTCTCCAAACCTTCAAAAACAATTTTTTTTCTAGTTAGTTTTCTGTTGAGATTTTAAAGGAAAATATTTCACATTACACTTTTGGATTGATGAAAAGTAGAGACAAAATTTCCTAAAGTGAAAGTTCAGTGAAAATATGGGTTTGGTAAAAATATGAAATTGTAGTTAGAGGTGATCAGAGAAGTAATGGCCCAGAGCTGTGCAGAAAATTTGGAATAATTCAGTGTGTCAAGCCTATAGTATGCAATGTAGCTATTAAAGTTCCAATCTTCATTCCATTATTTATTAAAATTCTTTAGACAAATATGTCCCCAAAAGATGAGGGAGCTGATGAGTTCCAAAATGATAGATATTTGAGTTATACACTATGTAGTCTTAATTTAATTTGAGTGTTAGCATGGTCAAGTTCTTTAGAGTTGCATGGATGAGATCTTACCTAAATATTAAGCTACCGTTTCTCAGCTCCAAAACCATTGTTCCTGTGTGCCCTTCAGTCATGCGGGAACTACGATTCTGTGCTCTGCATTTACTTTTACTAGTTGGCTGGGCTCTCCATTGGGTTCCAAAAACCAGGAATTTTGAAGGAGACTGGAAGGCAGGAGGAAGGAAGAGAAAACTTGCCATTTCCTATATGCTTCTTGGTCATGTCAGCTTTGCCCTCCTGAGGACTCATCACTGAGAGCAGACTGATAGGGTTTCAGCATTCTCAGAACTAACTCCAAGATGTCCCTTCAAAGATAAAAAAATTAGGAAGATTATGCAAACACGAGTCTCAATAGTCTGTATCCACCTCCACATGGTTTCTTCCTCAGGATTCTAGATTCTGGTAAGTCCAGTCTTCTCCCATTGTTAACCCTACCTTTTTCTGCTACAGCTGTTTCCCAGTTATCTCAGGGTTGCCTTTCACCATTCCTGTTGTCTGTTTTGAACCAGACTTCATATTATTTTTTCACTTGAAATACCTGGTATGATTTCTTTTTTCTGACCAGACTCTGATTCTATATGTATACAAATTATATTCATAGGTGAGAGATTTTTATAAGAACAGATGGGGAAATAATAAACTTAGAATATGTAAGACTGAAAGTCTCAGTTCCTTGGAGACTATTGAACAAAAAGTAACTAGAAAAGTAGTTTGAAATTGAATAACAGTCCAGATCCACAAATTTTGTGATAATATGATATTTATATTTCCCCATGTAATAGATTTAAATGGACCAGTTATAAAATACTCTCTTGGGTGGAATTTCAACCAGACTGCATGTGAGGTTAGAAAGTAGCATAACTGTTTGTCTTCTAACTCAGTGTCTTATGATGACATGGAAGAAATAATTTCACTAGCAAATTCTGAATAGTCATACCAAATGGCATGAAGGTTGGAAAGACTCAAACTTAGGTCTCGACTTTGTCTTAAGTGGCACTTGTAGAGTTGATAGATGGGCACTTATCATTGTGTAGATATCCCCCTTAGTCACTGTAGTGCTTTTTGTTGTTGTTATTGCTGTTCCTCCAAGCACAGAAGCATGCTAATTGCATTTGTGATGCTCATCCAGATTTTAGTTTACCTCGGGAGATGTCTATAAAAGGCTAGATATAGTCCAGCACTTCATTTCATGACCCAGGAAGATAACGGATTAATTCAGGAAGGTGCTGGAAGATTATTGTGTATCTGAGAATGAACTTAGATGAGGAGCAAAGGAGCCTGGGTAGGAAAGGTATTTTGAATAATACTCCATGAATTGGAAAATTTCAGTGTCAGCAATGCTTCTTCTCTTACCATTGGTGTATTAGCTTATGCTAAGTGGAAACGTGACACTCTAATATACACTGAAAATTCCAGGGTTAGTTCCTTGCTAATTGCAGCTTAGTTCAGGGCTCAGAAAATATTACCAGAACCCATATCTTGCCTCTGTTTCTTCAGAACTTCTTTAGTTCTTAGTTCGACGCAGGGACACGGAGGCAGCTTTACATTTATACCACCTCACTCATGTCCAGCACTTGGGATTCTGGTTTTCTGAGAGTTTAAATAGGATGAGTCTTCTCATTTCAACCTCCTGTGGGACGTGTACCCAATTTTAACTCACACTGTCACATGGGATGGAAGGAAGTGACTAGGTTAAACTGGACCACATGTTCCATTCTTGTATCCTGTGAAAGAAACCAACTTGTCCTTAAAAACAAGAGATAAAAATGAGAAAGTAAGAATAACAATGTCACATAAAGGAGCACTGAATTTGGGACTGCAAGAAGAAATGCCACAGTGTTTCATTTGTTAGAAAGTCATACCAAAACATCTCTACCTGGGTGCTATTATTTTTATGTCTCTGATTTGCCTTATTTGCTTGCAAAATGCCTACTAGTGGTATGGGGTAATTTGGAACTTGAGTCAGCTTCTTTCTTGTTGTAGTCGCTGAGGATTCATATTTGCTTTAAATGAACTTCCACACATGATATTGGGGGTGCAGTGTAACAGTGTGTTGTTGCCTTTTTAAAGGCATTGATTGAACTCTTGAGGAAATATAATTTAGCAGACTGTAGAGTCTGTGTTCTCATAATTGCAACCAAGATGGCTTGGCTTCAAATTAAGAAAATAAAAATTCAGTAAGATGACCCATCCCTTGATCCCTTTGCTGCTGAGCGCATTATTAGGAATGTCCAATTTAGAAGTTCTGAGCAACCAGTACAGTTTGAAGCTTGAGGCTCAGAGGTGCTTAAAGCATAACTAGATGAGTCAAGCAATTTTTGCCTATGCACTGGACAAGTTATAGCTCTATTTTCACAGTCAGATGGGGCGATGAGGACACCTAGAGTTGGGATCTACTTGTAAATGCTTATCTAACATACAGGAAAGCACACTGAAGAAATTGGTTTGCTGGAGGTTTTACAGTAGGTAGATAATTCCAATAACCAAGTGATGTGCATTTTATTTTCCTGGGCAAAATTCCACTAGAATAACTAAAAGAGGCTCAGAGGAAGTTGTAAGAGATGGTAAGAAGTGAGTTTGGTTATATTGGTAGAGCACTAAGCAGGCTGGGCTCTGATCTTACCCAGAAAAAGTAGAAACCCCTGTACCAACCTCTCTCCAGTACGTATTTCTGTCATACTTTAGACTTCTTCCACTGGCATGAATCTCTGTATCTAAGCCTCATTGTCATTGTTTGGAGGCAATGAAAAGTCTGTCAACCCAGTGAAAGTTCTTTCCTTAGAAAAACTTCCCTGTTCATGGCTATAGTAGAGAGGTTAGGAAGTACACTAGATTTAAATTTTAAAGTAACTACAATTGAGACAGAGGGAATGTGAAAAATTTATCCTCAAGAAGTAGAGCCAAAAAATAGACACAAGAGTTTTTGTTTGGATTTTCTTGTTGATCCAGTCACATAAAAAAACATAAGACTTCCAGTCTCCTTTACACCTCCCCCTCCCATGACTCCTGTGCATTGTCCAAATGCCCCCTTATCTCCTCATCTGCTTTACTTCCAGCCCCATTGCTTACAGAAAATAGAGTGCTATTTTTCTATTCAGAGAACCCCATCCACCTCTTTCTTTAGTCCAGTAGTTAAACATAATGGAAGCAAGAATTACAGAGGTGTTTTGTGTGCCACCTAATGAAAAGATGACAGATATTGAAACTACTGGATATAATTGTTAACACGTACATTCCCTTTGTATCATCAATGCTAACAAAAGGGACTGATATAATGGGTAATCCAAATGTAATTTGTTTGACTTTGGAAATTGTTCTGTTCTGACATTTAAATATTGGTGTGTCTGATGTTCAGGAAATTCACAACCGGCAGCAGCCATATGAAACCTAGTGACCTGCAGTGAGTGAAAGACCAAATGATTTCCCAATTCTGTTCCTACTAAATGCCTCCCTGCTTTGGATCCCTCCCAACGATGAGCAGACACAGTGCTCAGCCCAGTGGAAAGCACCAGCCTGAGAGGAGCTGTCTATGCCTTGCATGCTACACAGCACTCCTCATACTTACAGTAAGGATGACAGATACGATGAAAGGGCCTCAAACAGAAATAGAAAACTCAAACTGCCTTACATCTCTGCTTCCTTCTCTTTTTTCCATAACGGCATACATTAAGTTCTCTTTGGGAGTACAGGACTTAAGTATTTTAGAATATTATCACTATCTTTAAAGATAGTGGTTTACTATTTGATAGTCTTAAAATTAAAATTAATTAGTTAAAATAATTTTCCAAATGATTGTTTGAAATACAACCCATATCACCTAAAATTCAACTTTCATGGTGATGCACTTAAACAATTAGTGTATCTACACCAGGAAAAATTGAAAAGCCTTTACTAAGATATCCATATGTCTATGAAAGGCTACCCATGAAATAGTGCCAAAATAAAAAGGCATATGACAATATCCTGCGCAGAGTGTTACATCTTCTGCTAACTTGCTAATTAGTCAATAATCTGACTAAATAATGTGACACATTTTTGTAGTGTAGGAAAATGTCTAGAAGAAAGTCTGCCACATTGTTAACAGTGGTCAGCACTGTAAGCTAGAATTAGATGTATTAGGATGAAGATGTTTTAGTTATTTTATAGTATTTAAAAAGTGTTAAAGCAATGAGCAATTTTGTGTTACTCATTTTTATTTTCATATTAAGAAAGTGAGATTTTTGCAACTCTTGTAGCTCTATTCTTTGAAAAGCAAATTTATCTAAATATACTTAATTTTAAATTTCTAATAATTATTGCATTGATAGTGTTTTAGGCATGTGTGTCACAGAGCTATATCCCCGGCTAAGACTTTTTAATATTACTAATATTATACACAATAAGAGTGATCTTGATTTCATTCAGTTACAAAAAGTACGTGTTTCTGGAGAGACTAGATTAAGGAGAACTTTCACATATGTAATATTTTGAAAACACGTGATCACATGCAAAGATCTTCCACAATTATCTTACATTACTCAGTCCCACGATGAATTTATTTGATAAATCATTTTTATTTAAAAGATTTTTGCAATCCCTCCCATTGCCTCTCAGCCACCATTGGAACCCAGGTAAACAGCATTGGAGGAGGAAAGCGTCTCCCTTCGCTATTGCCATGACTGAGGTAAACTGCTTAGGAAGGCCCAGAGACCAGAAGGAATGCCAGCAACGCAGTAGGGTCCCAACAAAGGTGCACAGGTTGGACAGGCGAGACCAGTGATGTAAGAAGTCTGAAGTAACAGTAACAATATGATCTGACAGGGGACTGAGGCCTCCCAGGGAGCATCAACCAGCTTGGGAAGAATCCAGGACCCAGAAACCAACCCTTTTCTTATTTTTTTCTCATCTTTTTCTTTTCTTTTTCCTTTTCTTGTTCATCTTCCTTTTTTTCCTTTTCTTTCTTTTTCTTTGTTTTGCTCTTTTTCTCTCTCTTTTCTAAATGTTTGGGAAGAACTCCAACCACAGAAAATTAATCCCATCCCCTAAACAAAGAGATAAAGATCAGATAATCCCTTATACACACCTTTACTCTTTCTACTCCCTTCTCTAGTTTCCTAAACCTTGTGAGATCATACTTTGTCCACAAATAGGGTATTAAGGATCTTTCACCACATGGACAGGTATAATCACAGTAACAGCCCCACTTCTATGGTACCAAATTCTGTTTTAGTTACTTTCTCTTATTGCTGGGATAAAATACCCAACACCCAAAGTTAAGGATGAAAGGTTTATTTAGCTCACAGTTCCTAGATGTTTCAGTCCATAAGCAACTGGCTCCAAGGCAGGGTAGCATGGCACAGGGGCAACATTACAAGGTGGCAGAAGACAACAAAAGCAGTAAGAGCAAAAGGAGGGAGAACAAACCTTTTTCCTCCCTTGTATTATAAACTGGCTACCACTCACAAAAGGTGAATGTAGAAATCACCGAATCTCTGTGCCCAGCTTTCACAAGGAATGCAGATGTTTATAAAGAGAGAGCCCTGGCCCCCTGCCAAGTCCCTTGGTTAAACTTGATACAATGTATCAACCACAACAGATGGTCTTTTTTTTTTTTTTATTTGAGCGAAGAAAAACAAAACAAACAAAAACTACAACAACAACGACAAAAAAAAAACGACATATATAGTAAAAACAACAAGCAAAGGAGACAAGCAAACAACTAGCGTAAATACACAACATTGCACGTTTACAAAGCCGGAAGATAGAAGCTTGACAATGGTTGCAATTTGCGCATCGTTATCTTTAAAATGGTTTCTTACATTAACAGATATAGACATGCAAGATTGATCCAATCATATGAGTATTAATTGTTCCCTCTCAATAACGAATACATTCAGCAGTGTTCTTTTTAGTTATCTTACATAACAGATGGTCTTTATCTCAATCCCATAACGACCATCTATGACAAACCAGTAGCCAACATCATACTAAATGGACAAAAACTGAAAGCATTCAATATAAAATCAGTAAGAAGACAAGGATATTCACTACCACTACTCCTATTCAATACAGTTCTGAAAATATTAGCCAGAGCAATTAGAAAAGAGAGAGAAATACAAGGGGCAAGGATAGAAAAGGAAGAAGTTAAACTATCATTATTCACAGATGATAAGATACTTTACACAGAAGAGCCTAAAAACTCCACCAAAACACTTCTAGAGTTAATAACCAAATTCAGTAGTGTATCTGGATACAAAGTCAGCACTCAAAAATCAATAGTATTCCTGTGCACAAATAACAAACTCACTGAGTGAGAAATTAGGGAAACCAAACCCTTCACGATAACACCCCCCCCCAAGATGGAATACTTAGACTCAATCTAACAAAGAAAACAAAAGGTCTATACATTGAAAATTGCAGCAGTCTGAACAAAGGGATTGAAGAGGATATTGGAAAACGGAAAGATATCCCTTTCCCATGGATAGGCAAAACCAACATTGTGAAAATAGTCATACTCCCTAAACTATTATGCAGACAATGCAATCTTGATCAAAATGCCATTAGCATGCCTCACAGATCTAAAGAAAACATTCTTAAAATTCATTTGGAAACAGAAGAGACCTAGAAATGCAAAGGCAATTCTGGGCAACAAAGGCAGGGCAGAAGGCATCACAATCTCTGACTTGAAGTTATACTACAAAGCTACTGTGATAAAATCAGTATGGTACTGGCATAAAAATAAACCTAAGGATCAGTGGAACAGATCTGAAGATACAGATATGACTTCATATACACTCATTCACCTTGTCCTTGACAAAGTTGCCAAACAGTTTCACTGAAAGAAACATAGCTCTTTAAGAAATGGTATAGGAAAAACTGGATTTCCAGACCCATGTCTATCACAATGCGTGAAAGTCAAAATGGATCAAAAATCTAAATATTAAAACAGAAACACCAAATATACTAGAAGAGAAAGTAGGCAGAATCCTGAAGATATAAGGGTAGGCAGAGAGTTCATGAGCAAAAACCAAACTGCACAGAAAATACTTCAAATAATCAACAACTGAGATCTCATCTTATTAAAAGATTTTTGCACATCAAAAGAAATCACCAACAGAGTAAAAAGAAAACTCACAAAACAGGGAAAAATTTTAAGTCAACTGTCCCTCTGACAAAGGACTTCTTTTAGAAAATATAAAGAATTGACAAAATCGAGCTCCCTGAATTCAAAGACCCAATTCAAAATTTGGCATCTGAGACTAATACACACTTCTCAGATGAAGAAATACAAATGGCAAATAAGTATATGAAAAAAATTCAACATCATTGGTCATTCAAGAAATGCATATTGAAACAACACTGACATTCCATCTCACACCAGAAAGAATGGCTATCAACAAGAAATCAACAAATGACAAATGCTGGTGGGGTGTGGGGAAAAAGGAACCCTTGTCTACCATTGGTGGGAGTATAGACTGGTACTAACACTGTGGAAATCAGTGTGGACATTCCTCAAAAAACTAGGATTAGTGGCCTCATCTGACCCAGTTATTCCCCTTCTGAGTATTTTCACAGCAGAATTAAAAACACCATACCACAGCAATATATGTGCACCTATATTTATAGCAGCACAATTTGTAATAGCTAAATATTGGAAACAACCCAAACGCCCATCAGTTGAGGAATCAATAAGAAAGATGTGGTATTTTTATGTAATGAAGTACTACAGAGCTACAAAGAAGAACGAGCTCAATACTTTTATAGGTAAATGGATGCAACTAGAGACCATACTCATACGTGAAATAAATCAAACTCGCATGTATAAATATCATATTGTCTCCTTGTGTATGAAACTATAAAAGTAAATATGATCCAAAATCTACAATAGATATTGTGAAATGGAAAGAAACTACTCAAAAAGAAAGAACAACTGGGATGGGTAAAAGGAGAAAAAAAGAAAAAGAAAAACTATATATATACAAAATATAGCTAAGATAGTTGTGCTACTGATTTATTTCTGTTCATTAAACAATGGTTTGTACTTATATTATTTGATCAATTATGCAAGCCTATGTCTTATAATCTGAGCAACTACTTTGAAGATAACAATACACAGTATATTAACCATTGTTAATTTCCTATTATCTTGTTTTGAGATTCTGTATCATTGTTTTTACTGCTTTTTCTGTTAAAAAAGATTTTTGCAGAAGTCATTTCTATAAAATTGTAACATGAAAAAGAAAAGTTGGATTACTAATATCAGTTAAAATATATTGAAAATTATCTTTTGCAAAGTACATATATGTATCTATGTATATTCATCCCCATTAGAAATTATGATAGTTCTATTGTTATCCCTATGTTGTAGATATGAACATAGTTACAGAAAACAAACTTGGTTAAGGCTATGCAGATAAAAATAAACAGAAAAGGATTTAAACTATAGGATTGCCTATAGATTTACAAATTTCAACATACTAGAAACTGAAAATGGGAAAGGCTGATTTCTGTAGAGATACTGGGATACCTCAGATTGAATTCTGTGTTATACCATGTCATATATATTATATCATTGACAGATAAACAAGTGTAGAAGTTGTTTAAGCAGAAAAGGAGGTTCTATTTAAAGAACTCAAGTGCAAGAAGATAAGTCATAGCACAGATAATCCACTCTGGGTGAAAACCCATTACAAAGGCTGGGGATGTAGCTCAGTGGAAAAGGACTTACCTATCATGCAAAAGACCTGGCTTCAGTCCTCAGCTCTGAGAATGGAAAAAGAAAGAAGTGAAAGAAACATACAATATTATTGTTTTTGTAAAAGAAACATTTATAATCCAACAGTCTTAAAGCAAAGACTAGTTCTTAGTATTTCTTTTGTTTATTATGCCTATACCAATAGTGGTGAACCTATGGATTGTGTGTTATTGTGTTTTTCTTTTATGACAAAGATGCTAATGTATGAGTTGTTTTTCTCTGAACTAAAACCTCAGTAATCAAGTTTAATTGCAGGACTGGGACTGTGACAAATACGTTGGTTTAGGATTATAGTTTGGGCACTTGGTGTCTAAGAGTTTTACCATCACTGGCATATACTGACCACTAGCTCTGTTGATGTTTGCTTCTGAGGACTGTGGAGATTCCACATGATCCTTATCTGCAAGTGGTTCAGAGACTAGGGATGGAAGAGAATATCCTATGAATATTTCACATTTATATGTCATACAGTTGAGGTATATTTAACTCAGGTTGCTAATTTTAGTGGGAAGAATCTCCTAGCAATCAACACATGTGATTATTCTGTTTAAGTCTCTTTGGATAGATAGAAAAGTCAAACAATAGTAACTGAAATGGTATAGACAAAATCTGTTTGCACTTTGTCATTCAGATACAAATTCATATCGCATCATGTTATTTACTGCCTATCTTCTGAGTGAACACTCTGTGCTGTTGAACTCACCTTCTCTATTACTGCTAACTCTGTGCTACTCTAGAATGCATTCAACACAAAGTAGGCCAGCCAGGCCTACTGGGAAAATGTGTGGCACCATTTGTAAATAAAGCCTGGTGAGAGACAGAGATAGCCCAGCACTGTATTTAACCTTGGCATTAATGGATGCATCCTTTATGGAATAGCACCCTGAGGAATGCCCATACTCTACTTATCCTACCTAATGAAACCTTACTCCTCAGTGACGTGGCTCCTAGGCTGTTACCTGCCAGCCCAGTTTTCATATTTTACCTTTCATTTAGACCCGTGTAAACAGCATAGCATCTTTCTTGGAGACTTGGAATTCATTACATTTTCTCAGTGGGTAAACCAATTCTTTGGGACTGAGAATTCAGGGAAAATAACACGAGCCAATTTATTTAGTACTGAAGTGGAGCATTATTGAGATGTTTAGGTCAATGCTATTTTACAGACGAGGACCTGAATGGTGAACTCACTTTCCTCCAGCTGCTCAACTTTGTGATTCAGAAGCCAGAACCAGTCAGATAATTTCTTAGGCTCAAGGCCAGAACTTTTTTCTACTACACTTCATTTAACAATAGTTTTGTGAATTTAGTGAATTTTATTGTTAGAGACTATAGTAATATTTTTGAAATTAAATCAGGACCAAATATTTGGAACATTTGAAATAGAATGAAAAAAGTGGATTAGGTCAAGAACCTGAGGACAGAAACATGAGGTCAGCAGTCATAACAGCCAAAGGGCGCAGTGGAGAGATTCATTAGTTGGACCTCTCTACTGTTTATCCATATATGACAATTAACTCTACACTGAGAGTCACGTGTGGGCCAAAGATTAACAGAGTGGCTCCCTGTCAATCCTGCACTGAAGACAAACAAGGAAGATTTGGATGAGATTTGGACGATTTGAACTAGAAAAACATTCTGATATAAATAAATTCTGCTTCACTTAATACTTTGCAGTTTCCTTCACAGAGACTTTTGAATCATAGGATGCCAGATATCAATGCAAAAAGAAACCTTAGGTAAGTCCATGTCAGAATTGAAAGGGAAAATCCCTCTGTCATAGTTACTTTCTCATTACTAAGACAAAATATCCAACATCCACAATTTAAAAGAAGCGAAGTTTATTTTAGCTCACAGTTTGTAATGATTTAATTCCATCATTGGCTGGCTCCAAGGCAAGCTGACATGACAGAGGGGCATGGCAGAGGAGAGACAGCTCATGGCAGGACAGGCAGAGAATAGCAAGCATTGAGCCTCCCTTTCTCATTTTATTCCATCCAGGCTACAAGCCTATTAGTTGATGCCACACACAGCAGGGTGACCCTTCCCATTACGCACACCCAGAACTATGCTTCACCAATCAGCAGACCAATTATACCCTTAATCCAGTATCACATACTTATGTTCCAGCCACCTGCCAAAAGCCCGACTTATGTGCCCATGCAGCTTTGGGAAAACATTTATATTGGAAGGACATCTAGATATAATGCATAACAGCTTCCTATAGGAAACAGGGAGATTAATCTTTTGCAAATGGGAAGGGAACCAAATGATGGGGGAGGGAAGAGTAAAATATGTAGAAGTAAAATGTGCTATATACATGTGCCAAGTCCCTCACAATGAATACAATCACTGTAGATTGCAAACATGTACTAATAAAAATTTTAAAAGCACAAATAGATAAGATACAATGAAAAGTGTAAAACAAAAAGAAAATTCCTCCAGATCACTCTAGAATAACAAATTCATTAAACTGTGCTTGAACAACAGTGATACGAAGCACATTACCCCAAGGGGCAGCCTGTACTACAATTACTTAATAGAAAGAAAGGCTACTTCCATTGTACAGTCATCTGTTCCTGTAATATTTATACACTATTGTGTTTTTCATTTCCCTAGGGAAAGCATAATTATCTTTTGGGACTCATAAACTGATACAATTGGGTTTCAATTTCTTTCACCTTGCAATTAGCCAAGAACATCTGGACTTGAAATCATAAGTGCTTTTGCTGAATGAGTTAATTAACAATTTATTATACCTTACTCTATGCCAAGACTGCTAACAGTTAAGAATACTGAATATGTGAGATACTTTTATTCTCAGTTTATGATATGGATATTTAGAAAATATCTTAATGCAACATTGTAAGTGATAAGCATCACAAAATGTAGATATAGGTAAATAAATAAATAAACATACCAAGTGTGATATCTGGCACATAGCAGATACTCAATAAATACACACACAAAAATAATTTTCTGGTGTTAAAAATGAGGGGAAACCTTAGAAAAGATTTGGACATGAATGGCACTTGAATCAGGAACTTGAAAACTAAATACTTATAATCATACCAATTAAGAGGTTTTAAACTGAACTTGAAGTTTGCTTTTTTCAGTATATTGGGATCTTGGGAACTGTGAACTCATGTTTGGTGAATTTTCAAAACAGGAATCATCTTACCTTCTGCTTTTCTTTTATTGCCAGAGAAAGATATGAACTGTATTCAGCAGCAGACTCTTTGCTTTCTACACTTTAGAATTTTACCTTCCCTATTTCCATATTGCATCCTCCTCTCTTAGTCCATCCTCGTCATCCACCCACTGTACACATGTGTATTGGTTAGATCCTGTGTCCCCCCAAGGCCTCATGTAATTTGGAAGGGGCTGAGTCTGGCATTTGTGATTGGTTTGTTGTGTAGCCCTGGGATTGGTGATGTGAGTGCTGCACCTGCCCGGGGTGGAACCAACATACAGAGTAAGGGTGGGACCAGCGCCCTCACTCATTCTCTCTCGCTGATTAGCCTTGCTGTTTGGCAGCTGCCATGAATGGCCACTCCGCCACTCCACGCTGTCTTGGAGTCAACTAAGTATGGACCAGAAATCCCCAAGAACTGTAAGAAATAAACCTTTCCTTCCCTAATTTTGGGAATCAGGTATTCTGTCTCAGCAGTGAATGCAAAGTAACTAAGACAACATGCTTAGGAAGAAATGAAACAAAGCATCTTCCTTTCAAGGACTGAGTCCGAAGGTGTGGTTCACAGAACTCAACCCATACATAATTATGGAACATCAACTCTATTTCCCTACACACTATAAGATCCTGGGAAAGGAAAAGGAAAATAAAGCTAAATATATAAGCAGACTTCAGAAGTGTGCATTAATTAACGCATGCATAAGCACATGCATAGCACATATCACAAACACATACACATTTGTATATATAACAAGGGACAACATAGTACTGTGGAAAACTTGAGCCTTTGGAATGAAGTAGATATTGATTTGATATTGCCTCTACTGTTTATTACCTAAGTAGACAGAGAGTTGCTTCATCTTCTTAAGCCTGTTTCTTCACTTGTAATGCCAGGAAACATTCTTACCCCATACAACTTGACTGGGAGTATGCTGTATAAGCAAAATACCCTTGTCTTCTGAGGCAAAGGAAAGTTTTGCTATTTTCTCTCAAACTCTATGGCCCTTTACTGAGGATGCATAGGGTAGTTAGTTCCTCTTCTGACCGGGTGTTTCCAGGGCTATTTCTATCAAAACTAGGAGGAGGGCTACCAGTTTATACTCCCATTTATGAACTCAAATGAATTATTTTGCAAACTATCTCACACTTCTTCAGAATGTTGTGTCAGCTCAGGCACTATTTGAGTTTGAGTTAAAGGTTTTATCTTCTTTGCTTTTCTATCAGTGAAGACAGAACACTGAACTGTCACAGCAGGCAAAGCTCAGTGTGACATGGTAAACAGGCACAAGCTTCTGATGTGTGAGGATTTTGACAGCAAATAGATATTCTATTACTTAACAAATTTGGGAGGCAATATAGAAAAACTTTCCTTCTTAAATTTGTCAAATAAAGAAAATATCCTCCTCAAAATGATGTGAAAGCATTACCTAAAATGAATTACTCCAAGACTTGTAGCAACATCAGATATCTCATTGAGAGAAAGAGTGAGAGAGAGAGAGAGATTGAGACAGAGAGAGAGACAGAGACAGAGAGACAGAGACAGAGATACAGAGACGGAGAGAGACCAAGAGGGTGTCTTGTACCTTGCACCTTTTTTTTTGTTTCTTTTCTCTAAAATTATAGGAGCCCTAGAGATGATTTGCTTTTTACTTTATGATTTTCTCTGATTTTCTTTCTTGCCTTGGGGAGTAGGCATGATGAAAGGAGTGACTAGCTAACATATACTGTAAAGTAAAATATTTTTTTCTGAGCCTATGATTCCTCTATTACAAAACTGAGATACAAATGCTAACTTCCCAGTGTTGCCAGGAGAATTAAAAGAGATGGCATCTGCACAGTGTCCTACTCACAGCAACCACTTAATAGAAATCTTTTTTTTTTTTTTTTTTTTTTTTTTGTGGCACCGGGGATTGAACTCACAACCTCATGCCTGCCAGACAGGCACTTAAGTCACTGAGCCAAACTCCTGGCCCTGGTTTCTTGAGGCAGGGTCGCACTGTGCAGTTCAGGCCGGCCTTGCGCTCATGTTGTAGCCCAAGCCGGCCTCGAACTCACAACACTCCACCTACCTCAGCCTCCCGAGTGCTGGGATTAAAGGCGTGCGCCACGAAATGATGATTATTAATGCTGTCATTAACTGCATCGACAGTGCCAATGCATCTCTTTCCTGTTACAGCTTCAGAATTACAGAGTTTTTGGTTTGCACGGTAATTAATATCACTATTATTTTATAATTTATTTGCTTTAGATCACCAAATGGCTACAAACAAACAAGCACGCACAATTCCTGCTTTTGAAACAAGTTCCAAACACCTTTTATTTACTTGTGCTGATTCTGTTTATTTGTGTGTCACCTTTGATGAATTAAGTTTATACTCAAGGACAGAATACATGAGGAAATTATTTTTTATGAGTATTCCTTTTTATCAGTACATGCTTCCATTATATGCGATTTACAATCATCTTGGGGAGTGGGTAGAAGTATGTAATACAACTTGTTTCTTCTTTTTTGTTTTTTGCTCCTATAATTCCCCTTTTCCCAGTTTCATTTCATTAATATTAATCTTAACTCATGTTTATGGCAATGTTTGCATTAATTAACGTTATTCGTTCCTATACAATGCAAACCTTTATTCTACTTATTTCCCCTTCCCCTCCCCCTCACCCCTTGACCTTAGTCTCTTGAACCTCTTCTTAGCTACAAGAAATTCATTTCCTTGTCTCTTTCTACCCATCCTTTATTAATTTCTTTGTACTTTGTCTTACTCTAATGAGAACTACTGTATGGTATTTAAGCTTGTGTGTCTGGTTTATTTCACTCAACATTACATTTTCCAGGTGCACCCATTTTCCTACAATGTCTCAAATTCGTCCTTATTTTTAGCCAAGCAGTATTATATTATGGTATATAGATACCATGTTTTCTTTATCCAGTCATTTGTTGGTAAGTATGTTGAGTGCTTCCAACATTTAGCTCTTATGAATTGTGCTGCTATGAACATTAGCATACATGTATCACTGTAGGGCAACGTTCTAAGCTCTTTGGGGAAGATAACTAGAAGGGGAACAGATGGGTCACATGGAATTTCTGATTTCATTTCTTTGAGAAATCTCCATATTGATTTCCATAATAGATGCACAGAAATTATTTCTAATTTAAATATCAGAATCTAAGATGATTTAAAAAGTATCCTGTTATTTCTGGAATAAATCCCTTGGAAAATAGAAAATAAAAATGTAATTCCTATAATGAAGCATCCCTTACAGTTTCCACTTAACTACAGCATTTAGGAATGGCATTTTCTCCTGGTTTATTTTCAAAGGCAGAATAACAAATATTAATATTACCACCATAGTAGCACTATTACTGCCACCACTTCCTTAAACTCATCATATTGAAAATGTAAATACAATTTGTCACTTTCCAAATTTTTCTTATTTGGAAGGAATCAATCATATCTCATCAAAATTAACCAAAAAACAATGTAACAGTAATGATTATTTCTCACTTTCCTTCTTCCATCTTTCCTTTACTCTCCTTTCCCCTCTTCCTTTTTTCTCATTCACTCTTTCCCTCTTTTGCTCTTTGTTTTCTTCCCTTCTATCACCCACACTTCCATTCTCTCCAATTCCCCTATTTTATCTTTCCCTTCACTCTCTCAAACTTTTTCTACTCTTCCTTCCATCTTTCTCTCTTAACATTTCATTCCTTTAAATTATGTACTGAATGTTAACATGCTTCAACCACTGAAAATATTGCTGGAATAAAAAGACAGTCATCAAATTTCCATACACCATAAATATCATATGAAATTTCCTCTAAGTGCTTTGCAGTACAGAAATAATGTTCCTTCATGTAAGAATCAAAGAAATGTTTGTAGGTAGCTTGAGTAAAAAAATAATAAATGTGAAATGAAGATGATCCCACAAAATAGAATTCTGCTCTTTAGGAGGCGTACACCATTGGGGTGGATGACAGATTTACCAGGAATTCTTTCCACTTTTGAGGCTGCACAATCTGTCTCCCTAATGTAATATAATTACCATCTAAAGTGACACACTGAATGAAGCATCTTGGCACAGAAGCGGAGTTTATTGTGTTCTAGAAATATTTACAGTCATATAAGCTAGATCCTGTCATGAATCCAGTCTAAAACACTGTTTAAAATCATTACTTAGAGTATGTTTAAAACACTGTCTTGGGAACAAAGGATTAGGTTGCTTTTGAGAACTCTCTTCTATCAGCACAGCAGCCCTTTAGCTCCTTCCTTGCAGAAAGCAGGTTCCTGATTTTACTCCAGTATAGGCCTATGCTCATAAACTTATATATAACTACATTGTTTTTATTCAACCTGCTACTTCAAAAATGAGATTCGTGGTGATGCTACAGACACTCTGCTATCTGAGAAAAAACAGCATCTACTAACCATCATCCCTAACCATTTGTCTAACAAATATTATTTAAGATTTGCTGACTATCATACGTGAATTAACACCTGGGGATGCTAGGATGAATAAAATGAATTTCCAAGCTTAGACATTTGTAGTTAATAAAAGAGAAAAAAAGGGACATAGAAAATATTATTATGCATATCATCTTATATAGCATATGTATGTTTACACAGGTACTCCTTAATTTATGATAGTGCTATTCCTGAATAAACCCATAATAAGTTTAAAACATTCTCAATTTATGATGCATTTTATACATTTAACCTACCAAAACATCACAATACAGTTTCTACTAAATCAGATTGCTCTTGGTTCATTTTAAATTTAAAAATTTGCTAACATAAACCATTTTAATTAAGGGCCACCTTCAGTTTTATATATATAACATGCATATATTTATATTTAGCATATACATGCATAATGATATTTATAAAACCTATGTATCTCTCTATCTAATGTGTTACTGATTTAAGAGGAGAGCTTATCCTTGTCTTGAAATTCTGAAAAATATCCCAGTAGAAAGTGATCTCTAAGTTGATAAATGCAAGGCCATAATTTGACTAAGCAAACAGGTATCATTTTCTGCATCAACTTCCATCAATAAATAGTTGTCCTAGAGATATGGTATTAAAAACAAATAAGCTATTCCTAGAAATTGCTCTTTAAAATAAGGAGGAGTTTTAAGGGTTAGATTTAACCTATTTATTAAATTTTAATAGGAAAGAAAGAAAGAAAGAAAGAAAGAAAGAAAGAAAGAAAGAAAGAAAGAAAAGAAAGAGACAAAGCAGAAAGCAGCAGCTCAGAAGTAAGGTATATTTAGCTAAGAAAGAGAATAATCTGCAGGAAACAGAAAACAAGTGAGGCTAACTTTGTCAAAAACTCCAACTTACTAACTTGAGAGAACATTCAGGGCATCATACTGGAAAGGAGGAAACCAAGGAAGATAATCACATTTTTCTTAAGGTAAGGATGTGAAGTTGAGAGTCTGAGAAAGCAACGCTGACAAAAAATTGCATGGCAGTCCAAGCTATTTCATTCAAGAGATTGTTTTGATTGGTTTTCTTCTGCTTTATTTGATTTGATTTTAATATGTCTGATAATATGGACAGTTATTTTGAAAATAACAAGAGATACTATGGCTGACATTATTGACTTTATATTATCTTGAAATCTTGTATCACTTTCACTGCTTTGTATTGATTGGTTTTATTCTATTTTGTTTTCTTTGGTTTTACTCTCTTAAAAATAAAAATAAAAACAAACTACATGATAGAATATCAGAAAGGCTAAAGCTAAATGCACGAGTACATGTCTTTGGGTGACATTAGATAAACCAGCTTGTCTGTCTCCCACTTGTAATTCTCTGGATGATAACTGTAGAATATGCTGAGATAACAGTCTTCTGAGATAAGAAGCAATTATTCAGAATGGCTTGGACTTTGACTTTATCCCTGTAAAACAGGATGCAATCAGGTCCATGATCCAGGTTGCTCCAGGAGTATAAATACCAGAGTAGAAAGTTTATGGGTCCATAAACTACACAGCCAAAGTGGGGTATGAGCAAATGAAACTCCATTCTTTCTTGAAGACTTACCTGAATCTTGAGAAACCAACTCACCATAGATCTAGGCTTTTATTTATTTTTGCCACCTGTCTGTGTATAATAAATTTGCTTTACCCTGACTTGTTCTGTGGGTGAGTATTCTATCTAACCATATTCCTATTATGAAGTTGGATTTTGGTAAAACCCCTACTCTTTCTAAGAAACTTAGGACAAATTATTAAGATGTGTGGAATCTTTTACAGTGATTAATTTTGGTTCACAGACCTTACACGCCACACAAAAGTGTTACAGTATATTCAAA
Source organism: Dasyprocta punctata (assembly GCA_004363535.1). NCBI lineage: Eukaryota > Metazoa > Chordata > Mammalia > Rodentia > Dasyproctidae > Dasyprocta > Dasyprocta punctata. The sequence goes on from RJWM01021646.1 coordinate 20,953, forward strand.
ATGATGAAGAAAAAGTACATTAGCTGAAAAGTTGTCCTTCAGAAGTGAATGACAGATAAGGACTTTTCCAAATAAGTAAAAGCTGAGAAAACTCATTGCCACTAGATTTCTCTCCCAATAACTAATAAAAAGACTTCTACTTGAAGAAGAAAAAATTGGTAACCTCAATTGTATGGAAGTAAAAAACACACTTGTCAAAAAAGAACAACACAAATTTGAAATATCTTAATACCGTAATAGTGATATGTAAATTATGTATACTCTTAACATGAAATTTAAAGAACACAGCTATTAAAATTATCATAGATAAAATAATTTGATAAAATACAAGAAACATAAGAAGATGTAAATTATGACATTAAAACTGTATGAGGTGGGAAAAAAGTGTAAAATTTATGTGATTGAGGTTAACTATATGACATTTTTATAAGCCCAGGGATAAACACAGAACAAATACCTAGAGTAGATCCATAAAAGATAGAAAGAATTCAAAACACAGTACTAAAGAAAATAATCTAATCATGAGAGAAAGAGAGGAAGAAAGAATGTATGAAAATAAATCACAACACTATTAAGAGAATGGAGTATTAAGTCCTTTACCTATCAATAATTATCTTGAATACAGATAGATTAAAGTCTCCAATCTTAAAACAGCATAAGTAAAGGATAAAAAAAGTCCCAGCTATATGCTGCCTACAAGAAACTCACTTTGCATTAAGGTAACATATATAGACAACAAAAGGATAGAAAATGTTATTTTATGTAAATGGAAACCTAAAGAGAACAAACATAAATATACTAAAATAAAATGAACTTTGATTCACAAACTGTAAAAAACAAGAAAAAAGTAATTATATAATTGTTATGCTTCGAATATTTGTCTCCATCAATATCCATGTGGAGATTATGATGTGTTGAAAGGAGAAGCATAATAATCACACCCCAGGAATGGGCTACTACTACTATTACAAGACCGAGTTCCTTAAGGAGGAGTAATTTCACTCATTGCTCTCTGTCATCTCACAATGTGAAGACTTTCATGATGTTATTATTCAGTGAAAACTGTCTTATCACATGAAAATTTCTTTAGCTTGCACTTCTGTCTCCAAAAGAGAGAGCCAATAAGTTTGCTTGTTTTAATTTGTAGTTAAATAATCTGTGTTATTGTATTATAACAGCACAAAATATACTGGTAAAGGGGCTGATTCAGTAGAAAGAAAACAAATAATTTGATTTTAAAATGGACAAAAGACCTGAATAGACAGTTTCAGTAGAAGGAATAAAAATGACCAAAGTATATGTGGAAAATGCTCAACATACCTAATCATTGAGAAAATATAAACAAAAGCACAAGGGGATATCATTTCTCACCTGTTAGAATAGCTGTTGTCAAACACTGAAAAAAATGTTGGCAAAGATGTTGAGAAAAGAGAAGCCTTATACTTCACGTTGTTGATGATATAAATTAGTATCGTCATTATAGAAAAGCTAGTTTTAAAAAACTCAAACAACCATACCATCTGTCATTCCACTTCTGAATATATAGTCAAATTTAAATCAGCATGGCAAAGAGATCTGAAACCTCATATTCATGTGACACTTTTTTAAAAAAGCCAATATATGAAATCAATCTGAGTATGCTGTTAGAGCAGAACTAGAATTAATACTAGTTTCCAGAGAGAAGCTTCAAGATCAAATTTGAAGAAAATACTATACTGCATAATATGTACTTGAAAATGCTAAGAAGCATTCTCACCACAAATAGATAAGTATGTCATGTTACACATAAGTTTGATTTATTCATTCCACAATGTATACATATATTAAAACATCAATCATACTATATAAATATATTTTTCCTTGTCAATAAATAAAAATATTAGATAACAGCAAACTACATTTAAAACAAAAAAATTCAACTATACATTACCTGCTAGAAGTCCAATTTAAATGAAAGACAAAAATAAATTAGCATTAAAAAGGAATAAAGCATATACCCACCTGTCAAAGAATAGATTGAGGTCCCAGTTGTTCATTCTTTGTAGTATTTCCCATGTGATCAGGGTTTTGTTAATGAAATCTTAGTCTATGCCTATGCTTTCAAATGTTCTATTTATTTTCTTTTCCAGCAAATTTAGGGTTTGTTTTAATATTTAGACATTTGATATATTTCAGTTTTATCTATTGCACGATGAAAGACATGGGTCCAATTTTTAGCCTTTAGCTTGTGGAAAGGTGGCTTTTCCAGCACCATTTATTAAGGAGGCTGTCTTTCAGTGAATGTTCTGTATTATGAAGAAATAGTTCAAAAGAAAGGGGAACTAAGGAAAGGTGAGGGGAAAGGAAGGAAGGAAAAATAAAAAATGATAAAAGGAGGATAAAATGGAAACAAAGCTTTGCAACTGAGGAGGGGAAGAACTGTTGAAAGGAAGGGTTTAAAAAGCAAGAATAGTAGGAACCCAGGAGATGTATTTTTTGCAAATGGGAAGCAGACAAAAGATGGAGGCAGAGATGAGGGAGGAGAGTGAGAGGGGAAGTAAAAAGAATTAAGGTGTGTTATGTACTTGCACCAGCTCCACACATTTAATGCAAGCATTATATACTGAAAACATGTAACAATAAATATTTTTAAAATAAAAAAAATTAGAATCTGCCAAAACCTATGGGACCAGTGAATCACTATTTTAAATGAATGAGTGGCAACTTGGTGGGGGGCAGAAAGAAAGGACTTGAAGTTAAAATAAAACTTACTTAAGAGACACACCTACCAAATTCAGTGTATTAATCTTTCTTAGGTTTTGGTTTTGTTCACATTATTAAAAATGTATAAGGAAATTAAGAACATCTGAATACTGGTATCTGATGATATTGAAATCATTAATAATATCTATATATCTGATTATGATATTGTAGCATTTTTATCTTCAGAAATGCAAACTGAAATATTTTCTATGATGCATGGGATTTTCTTTAAATGATGTGTTAGGGATGAAGGAGAACTTGTTAAAACATTTCATACTAGAAAAACTTCAACTCTCAATGACTTCACTGAAATTCTAGTAAAAATAAAGAGAAATAATACCAACTATAAACAAACTCAGGGAATTGAAAAGAAGTTCATTCTTGAACACTAATGTAATTCTGATACCCAAACCAGAAAAAAGTACTAAATAAAGCGTGAATATAATGTTGCATGCATGTAATCCCAGCACTCACTCCAGAGGCTGAGGCAGAATTGTGGCATGTTCCAGGCCAGTCTCCATGCTGAACTACATAATGAGTTCAAGGCAGCCTGATCTGCATAATGTGATCCTATTTTAAATAACCAAAAAAAAAAAAAAAGCACTACATGAAAGAACTATTATTTCTCATGAAAATAGATATAAAAATAAACAGATTTGACAATTGAATCTAACAATATAAACATAGTGAATGCATCATGAACATGTTTATCCTAGGAATGCAGAATAGGGTTGGTTTTAACATTTGAGAAACAATCATTTTGATTTGCCATAATAACAACAAAAATGAAAGAAATATGATCATCTCAATAGATCCAGAAACAGTACTTACCACAATCCATTCATTTCTAATGAAAAATTCTCAGCAAACTAAGACTAGAAAGAGAATTTCCTCAATCTGATAAATTGCACCTATGAAATACTTTCCCTTCACATTAAAATTAGCAATAAAGGAAGGCAGAGTATTTTACTTTTAATATAAGAAGCACTGCAAAAAATAAAATCTTATCACTTGCATTACTGTAATTATGATTCTAACCAGTTCATAAAAGAGCAAATAAAACAAATGGAATCCATATTAGGAAGGGATATATAAAAATATCTTTATTACTAGTAGCATGATCCATCTATGAAATGAATAAAAGTGTTCTAAAACTTATATATAAAACTCAACTGTTGCTCCTTTTACTAACAGTGAACTGGAAATTGAAATTAAACAAAAACTAGTGACACCAAACAAACCTTACAAAGAGTACTGAAAGATATTCTACACAGAGATGAAAATGGCCACCATTCCAAGAACAACAAGAGAAAGAAACCACCAAGGAGGGAAAACAAAGGTGTAACCAACCTAGGAAAATAACACGAAAAAGTCAAGCCAATACATATCACTTATAAACATCAATGTAAATGACCTCAATTCAGCAATCAAAAGAAACAGACAGGCAAAATGGATTAAGAAAACAAGATACAACAATTTGTTGTATACAAGGAACACATCTAACTCAGTAAGAAATTCATAGACTGAAAGTCAAAGGCTGGAAAACAATACTCCATGTAACAGGAACCCAGAAGATAAGCAGGTATAGTTATTTTGTTTGCAGACAGTAAAAACTTCAAAACAAGAATAATAAAAAGAGATAAAGAAGATCACTACATATTTGTTAAGGGGAATACTCAAGAGGAAGAGATAACAATCATAAATATGAATGCACCATATGTAGGAGTACCTAACTATGTAAGACAAATATTAATAGAAAATTCAACTAAGCAACAACACAATTATAATGGAGGAACAAAGAGACAGACAAACTAGACAAAATATCAGCAAACAATTATCAGAACTGAACCAAACCTGTGAACAAATGGATTTAGTAGATGTTTACAGAGTGTTCCACTAAGAAACATCAGAATACACATTTTTCACAGCTGCACATGGGATGTTGTCTAAAATAGACCATATATTAGCCCATAGAACATGCTTAAGTAATTGCAAAGGAACTGAAATTATCCCATGCATATTATCTGACCATAGTGCAACAAAATTGGAAATTAATGGCAAAAAACCCTCCAAAAGCTCCATAAATGTATGGAAATTAATTAACATTCTATTGCACAACCAATGGGTTACAGATGAAATTAAAGAATAGAGTAAACAATATTTGCAATTAAGCAAAAATGCAGACACAACATACCAGAACTTGTGGGATGCAATGAAAACAGTCCTAAGAGGGAAATTTATAGTGGAGAATTCTCACATCCGGAAAACAGAACAAGCACAAATAAACAATCTAATGCTATCCCTAAAGCTTCTAGGAAAAAAAGCAAGTCAAGTTTAAAGCCCATACAAGGGAGGAAATTATAAGGATCAGAATACAAATTAATGCAATTGAAACTATGAAAAGAATACAAAGAATTAATGAATCAAAAAGTTATTTGAAAGAATAAATAAAATTGATAAATGCTTAATCAATCTTATCAAAGCAGGAAAGAAAAAATAATACTCATGCATTGAGGAATGAAAAAGGTGACCTCACTACATGCCTTGTGGAAATTTAGAAGATCATTAATACTACTTTGAAAATCTTTACCAAGTAAAAGATGAAAAACACAGAAGGAATGAAGATTCCTAGATATGTATGAATTGCCAAGGTTGAATCAAGAAGATAGAAAACTTCTGAATAACTCAAAATCAGTTAATGAGATTGAAAGTGTAAAGAAAAATTTACCAACGATGAATTCACTGCTGAATTCTACAAGAAATTTCTAGAAGATTCAGTGCCAATACTTGTCAAGCTCTTCAATGAAATTGAAAGGCAAGCAATACTACCTAACTCATTCCTGGAGGCAAATATTACCTAATACCAAAGCCAGAGAAAGATGAAATCAAAAAGAGGCTATAGGCCAATCTCACTAATGAGTACAGATGCAAAAATCCTCAGTAAGACACTAGCAAACGGAATGTAGAAAATCATCAAGAAAATTATACACCATGACCAAATGGGATTTATCCCAAGAATTCAGGGATGGTTCAACATACACAAATCAATAAATGTAATACACCATATTAACAGAGTCAAACACAAAAATCACATGATCATCTAAACAGATGCAGAAAAAGCATTTCCCAAATCCAAAACTCAATCATGGTAAAAACCCTACAGAAAATTGCAATAAATGATGCTTACCTCAATCTGATAAAGCTGTCTATGACAAACCAACAATCAACATTATACTAAATGGACAAAAACTGAAACTTTTCACTCTAAAGTCAGGAACAAGACAAGGGTGTACACAGTCCTCACTCCTATTCAGTATAGTTATGAAAACATTAGCCAGAGCAATTAGAAAAGAGAGAGAAATGAAAGGAAAAAGGATAAGAAAGGAAGAACTTAAATTATCATTATTTGCAGATGACATGGTACTCTACATAGAAGATCCCCACAATGCTACCCAAAGACTTCTAGATTTAATAATTAAATTCAGAAGCATAGCTGGATACAAGTCAACACTCAAAAATCAATAGCATTTCTGTACACAAACCACAAATTCACTGAGATTGAAATTAAGGAAAACACACACTTCACAATAACATTCAAGAAAATGAAATACTTAGGACTCAATCTAATGAAGGAAGTGAAGGTCTATACACTGAAGATTACACTAGTCTGAAATAGGAGATAGAAGATTATATCAGAAATGGAAATATATCCCTTGCTCAAAGAGTGGAAGAACCAACAGAGTGGCCATACTTCCCAAACTGCTATACGGATTTAATGCAATTCTGATCAAAATACTGTAAGCATACTTCACAGAGGTACAGAAAATCTTCCTAAAATTACTTTGCAACCAGAAGAGATCTAGAATACCAAAAGCAATTCTGGACAACAAAGGCAAAACAGGAGACATCACAATCTCTGACTTGAAATTATACTATAAAAAATACTGTGATAAAATCAGCATGTACTAGCAAAAAACAAAAACAAAAACAAACAAACAAAACCAGACCTGTGAATTAGTACAATAGAATAGAAGATGCAGAATAACTCCAAATACACTCAACTACCTTATCTCTGATGAAGGGACCAAACATGTCTACTAGAAGAAAGATAGTCTCTTTAATAAATGGTACTGGAAAAACTGACTCTACATGCTGAAGACTAAAACTAGACCCATGTCTATCACCATGCAGTAAACTAATGTCAAAATGGATCAAAGACTTAAATATTAAAACAGAAACACTAAATCTACTGGAAGATTAAGTAGGTAAAAATCTTAAAGATACAGGTTTAGGCAGAGAGCTCACAAACATAACCCAAATAGCACAGGAAGTACTTCAAAGAATCAACAACTGAGATCCCATTTTATTGAGAAGCTTTTGTGCATCAAAAAAAAAAAATCAACAGAGTGAAAAGACAATGGACAGAGTGGGAAAAAATATTAGCCAATTGTCCCTCAGACAAAGGACTTCTATCTGGAATGTATAAAGAATACACAAAATCAGGCCTCCCAGATTCAAAGACCCAATCCAAAAATGGGCATCTGAGATGAATACACACTTCTCAGATGAAGAAATACAAACAGAAAATAAATACAGAGGAAGTGTTCAGCATCACTGGTCATTTGAGAAAAGAAAATTAAAACAACACTGCCAAGAAGAAGGCAGTAAGCACCAATCAGCAAGGCTCCCTCTTCTTTTTATCCCATTCAGACTACGGGCCTTTAGGGCGAGGCCAACCACACCCATGATAGGTCTTCCCATTATTCACACCTAGATCTATGGTAAACCAATTTAGTTAGCACAAACCCTTAACCCTAGTATCACACACCCACGATCCAGCCACTTCTCAAAAGCTCCATCTATGAGCCTATGAGACTTTGGGGTGCCATCTTGATACAGGCCATAGTATACTCTCTGTCTCAGTCTCCTGTCCCCATGAAATTTTGGGTTGGGCTCTTTTCCTGTTACAATATTCAAACCACTTTATTTATTATTTATTTATTTGTTTGTTTGTTTGCATTTCCCTATACTTGACTGCCTAATGTGTTCAGGAACTGTAGGATTTCACCTTGCAACTGTCCCAAGATTTTCAAAAGCCAGGTCTTAGGTTGATTTCCTTAGCTCACTGCTGGTATAAGATCTTAGCTACTCTGTTCACTGTTACAATTTTTCTGTGCTCAAGCTAACCTTTAGGCAGGGTGACTTGTTCTTCCCTGGAAAGAAGTGGCTGCTGATTAAAAAAAAAAATTACTTCTGTTCTCTTCTGCAGCCAATACGGCCAATGGAGCTCTTCCTAAGATGGCTTCCCAACCTAGTCCTGCATGAATTCACTGGGAACTACTGGAAATTGCCTCTTCCATTCCAGGGCTCTCTGCAGACCTCAGGTTACCCTTCTACTCAGTTTGTATACCTGTCTAGTAGCAGAGTCAGCATTATTTGTGACATGCTGGGATTTTCCCTTTTCCTTTCAACCCCAAGGGAGAAGAGGCTCTCCTCTCCCACTGATCTGCAGAGTACCGTGCACTACTTCCATTACACCACTTATTATTGTTTTTCCAGTACTGCAAGTTGAACCCAGAGTCTTCACACCAAGCTATGTCACCAACCGTATTTTATTTTTATATTTGTATCTTTATTTTTATTTTGAGACAGGGGTTTTCCAAGTTGTCCAGATGGGTCTTGAAATTTTTAATACCTCAGTGGAGGAACTACAGGTATGTACCACTAACCTCACTTATCATCCTAAATACCAGTACTCCTGGATTTTATCTAGTTACTGGCTCACTTCATGATCGTTATTTGCAGAAAACCCCAGTTTGTACTTAAAAGACCCTAGATTGGTGAAGGCAGACCTTTTAGAGACAGAGTTCCCAAACTCAACAACAAACCACTTATTTATAGCAAAGTGCCAACACTGCAGTTAAGACCGAACAATAAATTTTTAGTTTAGGAAAAGCAACTGTTATCTGATGCTCAGCTGCTGGGGTGACTTGGTTTGTGTGCCAACAGAGGGCTCTCTGTCTCCACTGTGGCACATGTGCCATAGGTTTGCCACCACTGCCCCAGAGTATTCATGAAAATATTTACATCTAATAAATAAATTCACTGAAGTAGCAGTATGCAGTATCAACATTAAAAATCAATAGTTTTTCTGTACACCAGTAGTGAATCAGCTTTGAAAGAGATCTAGAAAACCAGTGTTGCCTGTGTTCCCCTTACCTCTTTATGCCACCACATACCTGTTGAAGTGGATGAAGACCCCCGAAGAGCTTGTGTGTGTTGATTGCTTCTAGTCCACTAATACTCCTGCCCTGCCCCCTGACCCCTGTATTCTGAAGTGTTTCCTGTATGCTTTCTGTTAGCTATTTCAAAATTTCAGGCCTTAAACTTAGGTCTTTGAGTCAATTCTTTACACAGGGGAAGAAATGATTACTTAGTTTCAGTATTCTACATATGATAACTAGTTTTCACAAGACCATTCATTAAATATTCATTTTCCAGCACTTGCTTTGACTCCTTTGTCAAGAATTTTCAGTTCAACTCAAATAGTTGAGAAAAGTAGAAAATCAAATATAAATGAGATATCGAAGTATAATAAAATAATTAAAAGTAAAAACTATACAACCAATAATAGAAAGCTCAATAATGTCATAGAATAAACTAATTGTCTAAAATTAACTAAAAAATAGTAAGAAGAATATGGTGGGGGAAGGGAGAATTGAAAGAAAAAGCAAGAGTAAAGAAAGAGGGAAGAAAAGAGAAAAAACAGAGAGAGCATTTCTGTTACTCTGAAGAAACTCTTTAACTTTATATGGCTTTTGGTATTATTTCTTGGGCAACTGGAATTCTGTCTATACCTATAACTTCAAGAAACTCCTTGTCTATACCTATAACTTCAAGAAATTTGCCCATTTTATCTTCTCCAGCAGATTCAGTGTTTCTGTTTTTATGCCTAGACTTTTCATATTGTGATTTGCTTTCACAACAGGGTTCTTCATTCTACATGTGAATAACCAATTTTCACAGCATCATTTATTAAAGACAGTATCTTTCCTCCAATACTGTTTTGGTCCTTTTCTCAAAAATCAGATAGATGAATGTGCATATAGTGGTTTCTGCATCCTCAGTTCTATTTCTTTGGTCAATATGTCTATTTTTGTGCCAGCACTATGCCATTTTATTAACATAGTTTTGTAGTATAATTTGAAATCTGAGATGTTAATGCCTCCCGCTTTGCTTTTTAAACTCAGATTTGTTTTTACTATTCTATGTCTTTTAGTTCCATATATATTTTAGGATTTTTTTAGAGCTCTGTGAAGAATGGTATTAATGTTTTTATTATAATTGAATGAAATCCGTACATCATTTTTGTCATATGGCCATTTTGACAATATCGATTCTGCCTACCCAGGTTTAGGCAACATCTCTCCATTTTCTAGTATCCTCTTTGTGGTAGATAAACTACAGTCAGCTATGGTAACATCCCCCTGAACCGAATCAGCATGGTTCTGGGTGTAGAAGGCCCATCTAAGGATTGTTGCAACAGCATAAAAGGAGAACTGCTTGGGGAAGATGGTGTTCTGTTGATTCTCTTGGAGAAGCTTGTTGCACTACATTTCCTGATACAAACTCAGCCGTTCTCATCATTGGAGGCACTTGAGTCCTCGCGGTTGCTGACAATGGCTGCAGTTATCTTCAGAGGAGCTCTGGTCCTTAACTTGAGTGTCACTTCCTGACTCTAGTGCAGATCTCTCAGTCTGGTGGCACAGATCCTTCAGCCCACTGGTGCAGACTTTCTAGCTTCCACCATTGGCCTTTGGGCCTTCTGAGAGCTGATCCTTGATACAGACTTGCATGGAACAATGTCATGGGCTCTGGTCCTTCAGCTGGACTCACGGAGGACACTGCCTTGGGCTCTCTAGTTCTTCGGCTGGACTCATGCAGGACATTGCTGTGGGATCCAGGCCCTCAGTTGGATTCCTTGTGCCTCTTGTGCAAAGAAATCTCTTGCACTCTTCTGCATTTCACTATTTGGGTGAATATTATAAATTAATCATATAAATTATGTGTCCTTTATTAAATCTATTTCCTTGCAAACCCTGACTACAATATGTTCCTAACTATTTTTTCAAATAGAAGTGTAAGTTTTCAATATAGAGGACTTTTACATCTTTGGTTAGATTAATTCCTAGGAATTCAAAAATTTTTGAAGCTACCATGAATGGGATTGTCTTTCAGGTTTTCTCTTTGTGAGTTAATAGTATACAGAAACACCATTGATTTTTTTTGTATTGATTTTGTACCCTAGTTCTTTGTTCACTTTATTACTTTTAAGAATCTTCTGGTAGAGTTTTTGGTTCTTCTGTGTAAAGAATCATGTCATCTGCAAATAAGAGTACTTTTGCTTCTTTTTCTCTCTTGTGTTCCTTCATATTTCTCTGGCCTAATTATTCTGGCTAAAGTTCTGAGTACTGTATTGATCAGAGGTGATGAGAGTAGACTCCTTTGCCTTGTTTCTAATTGTATAGGATATGATTTTGGTCTTCTCCCCACTTCTTATGATGTTGGCTGTGGGTTTGTCATAAATTGCTCCTACCTGTTTGAGGTAAGATCTTCATAAGAATATTTTCATTAGAGTTTTTATTTTGAATAGAAGTCTAATTTTTCAAAGACTTTTTCAAATTTTCTTCATCTATTGAAATGACCATGTAATTTTTAAACTTAGTTCTGTTTATGTGGTGTCTTAGTTACTTTTCACTCATTGCCGAGACAAAATACCTGATGCCCAAAATTAGAGAAGGAAAGGTTTATTTCTTACAGTTTCCTGGGAGTTTCAGTCCATACTCAGTTGGCTCCAAGGCAGCTTGGAAGGTTGTTGGTTACTTAGGTGATCCACTGTTCCAGAGGTCCTTTTCTGTATACCTGAGGTAGCAGCACCATATCCAAGCATAGAATATAGTTAAACATTTCAGAGATCTATGGAAATCAAATAGACCACTGTGCTCAATCCTGGAGTGAATAGTTAAGGGAACCAAGAAATCCACTGATCTACATCCTTGTCCTTTCTGACCTGGACCCCTTAGAAAACCACACACAGTGTGGTTTTATTCCACCACAGAGGGTAGTGCTGACTACCATGCCCTCCACAGTCTAAGATCCTCTCTACTTGAACTTCTCAGCAACTCTGTGACTATTTGCCCCTCTTCTTGATGGTGTCTTGCAGGTATCTCCTACTTAGTCACTGTGTTGGTGTGTTCCCAGAGATCCCAATGTATAATTTTTCTTGTCTTCTGGTACTCAGAGTAGTTTAATCCCAAACGTTGAGCCCTTTGTTATCTTGGCTCCTGGTCAGAACACTCTGTGTTGTGCTGAGCACTGCCATGGTATTCTCTCTAAATCTAGTCTACCATGCAGGAAGAGCCACTTTCAGATTAAATCCCCTCACTAGATTTACAGTGCAACATAACTGTGGGTTTCTCCTAGAACTAGAGCTTCTAGTCAGTTCTTTAGTACATTATGTTGTGGTTGTAGTGAAGGGTTTCTCTCACCCCGGGAACTGGGGTTGACATTATGGACTGCTTCATACTTTTCTCTGGCTCTCTTTATGTTTCTCCATGATTTTTAGTCTTTCTGTCCAGTTTTTCTTAATTTCCAGAGCTATTTCATCTTTTTCTACTCAACATCCACTTTCTCTTTTCTAACTCTTATCCCTTTTCACTTGAGGAGTTACAGGAATTCTCTTTACCAGCTAACATGAAAGTTGTAACATTTTATCTGCACGTATTATCTTAATTTTGATGATGCCTTTGCAGTGTACACATTTGTGGAAATATACTAAAGCAAGTCTTTAAGCATATATAGTATAACATATACTGCATGATAACTACAATTTAAGATTGCAACAAAAGAGGGGAGAGAATTCTGAGTCCCTGTCTTAATTCACTTGAAAAAGAGGGCAATGAATATGATTCATACATAAGGAAAGAAATTAATTCCTGCTAACTATGAACAACAAGCTTTGGTGCTAAGGAGCATATAGGAAGGACAAGCAAACAAGCCTTTGGGAATTCTAGGCCTCATCCCAGAGAATCTGTATCTGTGTTTTAACTCATAAGTGCCAATAATAGCAAAACAACAACAATAACAACAACAAAACACTGTTTTCCTAATGTGGTCTTGCATAAGCAAAGGCCTAAAAATAAAGAAGAAAATGATTCATTTCAAGGAACTATAGACAGCATAAAGTATTCTTAAGTAGAATAATGGCTGAGCCAAGGGGATACATAGTAGTGAATACATCAGTGATGGCATTATCATAACCTTAGGGAATTGGAATACACTGAAGCATCTCCTGTTTTACTAAGATTAAATGCTTTCTATTATAGATTCAGTTGTGAGCACTTCTGATGTACTCCACATTGTTCCAAGATAGCAGCTCAAACATGGTAAACTTTCTAATAAACATTCCAAAATGTTTCAGTCTTCTTAATATTCAGGATAAGAAAAAGCTCACCACTTCAATCAGGGCAATGTTGTTCCTGAGTAATATAAATCAGTAAGGTCAGAACCTCATTTTCTGCCTATGTATTGTCAATTTCAGATTTCCCAAACATTCTTGTACAGCTGTGAAACCAGTTTGGGTATAACTTGGTGTAAACTGCAAATAAACTTCTGCATCTAAAAATATTATTCACCTTGCAAATTGATATGTGATAGGCACAGTGTCAGGCACTGAAGTCACAAATGTGAGAACCACAAATTTCTTACTATTTGGGAATAATGAGACCTTGATTAACTAAGAATAAATTTGAGTGTCTGTTATTCCCTTTAGTTTTCGTGAAACTCAACCATCTTGCACTGAACACCAATTTAATGGAATTAGAAATTCTGTTTAATTCCTGGAATTTCCAGAGTTACCTATTAAGTCACTGAACCGTGTTCACCCATACTAAGAGAAAGTGGAATGTGGCCTTAGTTTGAATTTTGCATTGTGATGACACTGTCTTAAATACAAAACTCCTTCCATGAGGTCAAGATTAAAAAGATTAGGGGCAAAGAGCAATTTTTCTTACAAGAGCAAGCTCTAGGCTTTTCAATCTTCTTAATAGCAGAGCTTTGATCTTTCTTATTTTGCTAATCTGTAAATCCAATCACATTTGCAGTTGAGCACACAGGTCTCATACCCTCCTATGAACTAGATACCCCACTGAATTGCTACATGGCAGAGAGAAGTTCTCCCTGAGAAAGTTTATGGTAAGTCCCAAGCCCCTTTTAATTTTACAA
>RJWM01021647.1:0-34975 GCA_004363535.1 Dasyprocta punctata
CTTTAATAGGAAGGGCCCGAGCAACGCAGCATCCCTGAGCATAGGGAAGACTGCGTGCCAAGCCGAAGATACAAGCAGCTTTTAAGCAGTAAAACCACAAACCGCAAACATCTGGGGTGGGGGTAGCTTAACAATCGGGGGATTTTCCAAGTTTTGGCTTGGTTTTGGGAAAGCGGTGCAATACAGAACAGGAACACGGCGCTTGGGAAAGAACAACTTGTGTTCATCAGGGCATTGCGTTCTTACAGGAACAGGACAAGGGTTGTACTCAGGCAACAAGGAGGGGGTCACATTACAACAGTTATGTGACCTCTCACTCTCACTCCTCTCACTTCTCACTGCAGGGCAAAACCTCAAATAAAGTTTTTGCTTTCTATTCTGGGGCCTTCTTTCTACTATATCAACAGAAGCCTTCTGACCCAGGTTATTCTTTCTGTTCATTCACTGTCATACCTTTATACATCCCTGATCTCTGTCCCAAGAGCTCCACTTTCCAACCTCTAGAATTTGGTTCAGTAGAATCCTCAAGCTCACAGGATGAACTCATTTGCCCACACAGGAGAGTAAGCACTGGACAGGATTCCATGCTCTGATCTTTCTAGCACTTGAGGAAACAGTAGGACAGTGTCCACTCTGGCCCAGTTTCGATGAGTCTCTTCCTCTCCTCTGTGTCTCCAGTGATCCAGTCCTTGGGCTCTTCTAGCAAGCTCAGCACCACCCACCATTTGTGGTGTTCAGTCTCTCTATGCCTAAGATGGGAGGCTTCCATATCAATGTTGAGCTGAGGGCAGGGAGAAGGATTCCCATTTACTTCTTCCTATAGACCAATATGTATGTCTATGCCATATTACTCTCACATGTGCCTTAATATTCACAAGTACATGATTTACTTTCAGAATTTAATTCTGAGCAAAGAACAAAGGATCATTTTGTCATCATCACCATCATTGAAGGCATTGATCAACATCCCATCATTTCTTTTAAAATATGTTTTTCAGAAATAACAAATGAATACATACATACAAATATTAATATTCAGTAAATAGAACCCTAGGTTGACTTAAAGATAATCTAGAGAAAATTTAGCATGGAAATAAAGGCACGTTAAAATTCTTTTTACATGATTATATAACCATTTCTAAATGCCTACAGTCCTCAACTTGCTTCATTTTTATGTTACTTTCTTTTTAAAACAAAACTGCTGGGCTCAGCAAGCAGAGTTACAAACTCTGCAGTGGATTTTGGTCCTCCTGGAGCCCTAAGGATATAACACTTGTCTCAGTTATTAGGACCTTCACCGTGCAGTTGTCTGGGAGGTTGGGGATCTAGGCACAGACCCCAGTAGCTCAGACTCCCACAGCTTGGCACCAGAACAGGGACTTGACAGTGGAGACGACTGCTGGAGAAGGTGACTTACCTTCGCTGTATTCTGGGGGTGGAACATGGCCCTGATGCATGTCGTTTTACCTCACTTTACTTCATTTTCTTCAGAAAATCCCTTCAAATTCTCAAGTAAGTCATGGGGACTGAAGTGCAGCAAGGCAGGCTGTGTTGCCCCCAAACTTATTCTTAAATGGCTCAAATGTCTTTAAAAGCTTGGAAAAGAATCCCTGAGGCAACTGACACTCAAGGTTCCTCTAGTGCTATTAAACAGGAGGCCACTGAATCTTTTCTTACCTTTATAGATAGGTTAAATAAAGCTATTGAATGCCAGGTGGACAATATGCCAGCAGCATCTATTTTGTTAGAGCAATTCGCATACCAAAATGCAAACCAAGCCTGCAAAAATGCTTTAAAAGATATTTACATGAAAGCCGCTACTACCTTGGTTCAAATGATTTTGGCTTGCCAAAATACAGGGATCCAAAAGCATAAAACACAAATTGTTGGCTGCTGCTTTACGCCTCTCCCCCCCCACCGCGCTACTTGTTTTAATTGTGGAAAACTCAGACATGTTCGCAAAGGTTGTGAGGCAACCAATTGTGGTCTCTCTTGACCATTCGACTATTTCTGAATCTGTAGCTTAACTAATTGCCTTGCTTTATGTTTCCTCTAAAGCCTGTGATGTTACTCGTGAAATCAAGGCTTTGGCTCTACTGTGGTGGCTACCGCTATTCACCTGGGAGATGAACACCCAAGCCTCTCTTTAACTATGGACAACATTTCTTTTTCAGGCTTTAGCTCCTCTATTCAATGCTTTACGGGGTCACACAGATCTTGCTGATGTGATCTCTGACTCTCCTTCTCTCCAGCAGTCCCTTCAGAGCCTTGCTCACACACTCTCCACAGTTAGAGTGGCTCCAGTCCTGAAGGACTGCCCTCTCTCCTTACTCATTTTTCATTCAGTCCCTTTGCCCACAGGGGCTCTCATTGTCATCCAGAGCAACAAAGTATTTATTATTGAAGGGTTACATTTACTCCACTTGCCTGGCAATACTTTATTTCCAATTATCAGTGTTATTTCCTCTCAACTCTCAAGGACAAACTGGAGCACTTACGCTCCTTGGAATTGATCTGGTTGATATTGTTTTGCCACTCACCAGGGCTGGCTTCTCCTTTTTGCAGTCCTCTACTGTTTTGCTTCAAGTTGCTTTGGCCGACTATGTTGGTTCCATTTCTTTCCACCTGCCCCATGATCCTCATTTGTCTCTGCTTACCCTACTTCCCTTTTCTCTTCAAACTTGTCTGGTTTGTAGCCCTTTAAAGGGGACCCTGTCTTCACTGATGGATTCCCCCATCATGGAGTTGTAACATATTTTGTTGATAATACCTGAAAACACCTGTATTCTCAACCACACACCTGTGCTCAATGTAGTGACAAGATCTCTGCTAATTGACCTATAAAAAACCTGACTACTCAATTTATAGTTATAAATTCTAAATTTGCAAGAAGTTACTGTAATTCAGTTTGGTTAAGGATGTATTTGAGTGCACTCTGATTTTGTATGATATTTGTTAGTCTGTTTATCTGTTGTCTGTTTGTCCAGTCTGTTTGTAAGCAGTTGCTGGGAGTTGCTGAGTTAGTGATCATTCACACGTGTGGAGCAGAAGCACAGTGCCCGTGAAAAGCTGCTCAAATGGCATGGAGCACCTGGGAAATGCCCTGTGGGCATGGAGTGCTGGAGGTGAGCAGGTGTTGCAGCACTGAGAGAATGGGGTGTAGGAGGTGAGCTAGTTTAGCACAGGGGTGTGATACGAGTACAGAAATAGCCCCTTGGAAACTTAGTTCTCATGGACCCCGATAGGCTATGTGCTTGCTTCTATGTCTGTTTGAATCTGTATAAATCATCTATCAGATCATTTGTCTATGTTTGTCCATTTGTCCACTCTGTAAACAGTTGGTCTTTTTATTTTGAGCTCAACAATTTTTCTCTTTCCTTTGCAGTTTTTTTTAAAGATACTAAAATCCAACAAAACAGAACAGAACAAAGTCAGTCAAAACAAAGCAGTAGAACTGGTACAGAACATCAAAGATACTAGGAAACCAGTAGCTACTAGAGTATATCTTGTTACTTTCATAATAGTTGACCATTCCATCAGGTATAGTAAAATCAAACCAAAAACAAAACACAACACAACCAATAAAAACAGAACATGAAATAAAGCAAAAAAAAATTAATCAGAATAAAGCAAAACAATGAGAACAATATTGGGCCTCAAAGACAAGACAGAGGAGAATCTCCCCTATTTGCTACACTGCATGCTATCATCTTCCCAAGAGATGTTCAGACAGCCAGCTCCAGGCCTACAAAATCAACTGAACAATACAAGCATTTAGTTGCTTTATGTACCATAGTTGCTATCAACTTAGCCAGTCCTCTGATCCAGCAGGTTGCTTATGGGGCGGGGGGGGGAGTCCTTGATACTTAGCCCGCGCACCAGTAGGCCTATGAGAGGCACATCTCTTTCTCCTCCTGGAGTCCATACTGGTCACGCACACTCACCAGGAAGGCAGGCTAAGTTGTCTTCTGGTTGGAGCCTCCCTGCCCAAGATGGCAGGATCTAGAGAGGCACGTCTCTTTCTCTCCTTTGCAGTTTTGGATCGTTTGATCAAAGATTTCATTGAGTTGTGGATTTGCAAAGCATGCTTCCACCTTGATTGTCAGCTAGTTCAAATGATGTAAAGACTGGGTGTATAAATGTGATGTGTATTATTGTTTATGGACTTGAAAGTCTCATTGTTTAAGGAGTAAACCAAATCCCTTGGGGTTGGGATTGTTGGGCAGGACTCTGTTCGATGAATAAGAAAGCAGCTGCCTGGTAACATTTTTAACCAGCTCTTTTTTATTGATCGGAGACCCAATAGTCTCCACGGTCTTTTGGAAAACACCCCAACTAAAATTGCAATATGTTTATATTAGTCATTATCAAAAGAAATAATGCAATAAGTTTTTCTAAGGGTGCTCTGATACAAAGGTTTCCTATGGCTATGACAAGTGATTATTAACCTTATGGAATATTAATGTATTCATGCTTCCAGATATACTGGTTCTCCAAATTATAAAATGGGGATTGTTTATGGCAATAGACTTTTGTTCCACGTTTAGACCTCTGTTGATATTAGGGACTCATGGGATTCACATTCTACAAAAGTTTAACAAGTTAGGTAAAAAAATTTATGTATTAGATAGGGATGATTAACCAAGAAGGGAGATATGTTATGTTAAAATGAAAATCTGTGTGTTGCAAAATGTCATGATCATCATGCTATAATGTTGCATGTGGTTTTGACTCCTGATTTACAGTGTAAAGTATGTAACTGCTAACAGTGTAGGTATTCAAATGTTAAAATACCAATGGATAGTAGGAAATAAATTTCATTTGACGTTCTAAGTTGTTTCATATTTAGATAAGATAGCAATGTAAAGCTTACTACCTCTGATACATTGTATTGTTATTAGTCTTTTCTTCTGAATTTTCAACAACTGAGGTGTAGAGACCAAAAAATTAGAGAGACAAATGGGCTAGGAGGATAGCCAATATTTTGACCCCAGCCCTTGAAGGTTAATGAGGACACAGAACATAAGGGAACTTCCACTTGCATCATTCTAACATACTCAGTGTGTCCCTGGTCTTCTCATCAAGAAGATTATGAGACCACAGTGGAAAGTGATCTCTGATGTATGGTGTGCCTAAGGAGAGTCACCAGGAGAAAAAATCTCCCAAACTTTTATAGAAAGCAACTTGGTCAATCAATGGCTGTGACTTGTCATGATGGTTGACACTGACTAAAGAGCCGAGAGGTGCTATGCATGGTTCCAAGGCAATTCCTAAGGAGACCTAACTGACCTTAATAGATAGTAAGGAACTGATTGTATTTAATGTAGGACTCATCTTAGCTCAGTCTTGAACCTCATGCAGAAAAGTATAGCTTCAGGAGGTATAATGCAATGTAAAATGTTAGCTATAGGGGAGGTTCAGATCACTAACATCCTCTGACAGCTGCTATCTATGCTGGTAACTGACTATTGTTATGAATTGATGGACTATGCAGGGTTTAACTTGTGGGAGTTCTCCTAACACAGCTTCTTCAGCTTCAGCTGGCCACCTATCCCATGCAACAATGAAACAAAAAGAGAGGAATATGTTGGAGTTGTTGAAGCTGAATACATGTGCAGGGCTCTGGTGTGGGCCGGGCATAACTGAACTGAGAGCAGGGGGATGCCTCAGGGAGCAGGATGGACCACAGCTGAGGACACCTGGAGACTTCGTTAATTCATATCATCTGTTGCTTGGAGGGGTCCTTGAACTCCTCCCAAGTTCCTGCTTGGGTTTCCAGTGTTTTCCACTGAGCCCCTCTCTTCTTCTGAGTAAATATGGGCTGCCCAGAGGCAGTTTTGGCTCAGCTACCAGAGTTATGAACTCTGCAGTGGATTTGGGTCCTCCTAGAGTCCTAAGGATCAAACAAAACAAAACTCTTCTTCATGTTCTCTTTTTAAAGCCATGGTTTTGGTTTAGTGCTGAGAGTATAAACAATCAAAAAGACTTAAATGTTTCCATCAAAGTATTGCAAGGTAACTGTTATGGATTAAAACCTGGTGGTCAGCTTAACACAAGCTGAATTAAGTCGGCATGGTGCTTTGTGTAGATGGCCCTCCTGAGGAAAGTTGCTGGCTTAGAGACATGCAGAAGAAGAGCGAGGCATTGTGGGTTTTTCTAAGTGTTGCTGTTTCAATCCGTTAGTTCTCCTGTAGGAGCTTGTCATGCTGGCTTCCTTAATATGAGTTTGACCATTATAATCCAAGAAGCTTGGGACCTTGTTGCTGAGAGTGGCTGTGGTTCACTTTGGAGGAGCCCTGCTCCTTACATTGAGCATCACTTTCTGGCTCTGGAGGGGAAGATGTGTGCTGTTTTATCTCCAGGAGAAGCTTGTCACACTGGATTCCTGGCATATACTTGACTGTTCTCATTGTTGGAAGAGCTCAGGACCTCATTGTCACTGAAAATGGCCCTGATACTTTTCAGGGGAGCCCTGGTCCTTATTTTGAGTGTGACTTCTCAGCTCCAGTGTAGAACGCTCAACATACTGGCACAGCTCCTTCACCCTGCTGCCATAGACTTTCTAGATTCCACCGCTGGCCTTTGGGCCTTCCCAGTGCACATCTATAAAACAGACTGGAATGAGTCCTTGTCATGGGCTCTAGACCTCCTCTTGGACTCGTGAGAGGCATTGTCATGGGTTCTGGGTCTTTGGTTGGACTCGTTCAGGACATTGCTGTGGGATCCAAGCCCATGACTGAATATTTTGGGTCTTTAGTGTTGTGGACAGATTTCCTGCACTTTCTTGTGTTTAATTCTGGGTGACCATCATAAAATAGTATTATAGATTCTGTGTCCTGTATGGAGCTGTTCTCCTTGTAATCCCTGACTACAACAGTAACTTATACACATATCATGAACCAGGATTGGTGAAAGGGGAGTACTTCTCCTTCCAGGAGGCATCGATGTAGAGGTTATATTTTTTAGAATTGAGTTTCACAGTTAGAGTCACCTTGCTTTCCACTTGGATATAACCTCTCTGAGAAATCTGAAGAATGATTTCATGACTCAAAACACATGGATTTTTTGTGTAATAATCTTTAATTTGACAGGTAAAGAACAACTGTTTGGTCATTTTCTTAACCAAATGTTTTTTAAACCTATGTCTTTTTATTGTTTCTGGGTGTTTGGAATTCTAATCAGAGAAAATAGTTATTTTTATATTCTTAAAAATGCACTCATTTTATTGTCCCTTTTAGACACAGTATTGTAGGAGGAATTTAAAATTTACTCAGGTGGTAACTTTGCATGACAGAGACCATAATAGTATGATTTTTTTAGGACATGAAAACTTTCTGGAAACTCCTTAGTTTAAATCAATGTACTTGTTTCTGGCAAAGTTTCTATTCTTAAAATTTAAATGTTCCTAAGAGCAATAACAGATGAGTCATAAAGATTATTGTTTAGATTAACTTATCAAATTTTTCTCATAATTCATACCTAGCTGTCCATTTGGGGAATGGAATTTATAGTGAAATTGTAAATTACAAATGGAATTTATATATTATCTTTATTAGTCACTTTAGAAATTTGAGAAGCAACTTAATTTGGCTAATTTAACCTTATTTCCACATAGCCCAGCAAACTCATGTTTCTTGTGAACACCCAAACAAACCAGGTGTTTTTAAAGCTCATATGACTGTGCCTTTATGCATGTCATTTTCTCCTTCATAGGTTCTTTTTATGAGGCCATACAGTGACAATTCACATAGGAAAATTCCATAAAGCTAACCTCTAGATCACTCCAGGGTGGGGAAAGTGATTAAGAGGAAGCACGATGAGGTCAGCTTGCCTGTGAAAGAATATATGTTTGTTAAAAACAATGTATTTGCTAAACCAAGTTCTTTATATTGTTCACAGTCAGTTACAGATTGAACTCCTTGTTCTAGATTTAGCCACGAGTAACAGGTGACTATACTAATCAGGATGTGGTTTTTGCTTAAAATTCTGCCTGCTGTAAGGGATCTGTGCGGTTCTGCCATATCCCTATGTGTGGAGCAGGCAGTTCAGTCACCGGGCTTGTCTAAATAAAGGCACTTGTAAATTCACAGTTTGCTGCTTGGTTTCCTATGCTGGTTTTAAACCCATAACACATACTTGTTTTGTAACTTTCTCAGGCATCACATCCTTCAGGAAACATTCTCTTCATGCTTTGTCTGAGAATATTTCACTTTCATCCTTCAGTCTCTCAGTTGAAATGCTACCTCATCTATAAACCATTTTCTGACTTATCCAGAGAGTTGTACACAGTCTTCTTCTTTGGGTTCTCACACTATCTTTTATTTTTATCCTAGCATTGGTCATGTTATATAGCAATTAACCTATTTATGCCTATCCTTTAAGATCATGAGTTTCCCAAAGGCATAAATTGTACCTTGTTTAGTTTTGTTTCTCAGCACAATTGTTCCTCCAAATGCCCAATAATTGTTAAATAAATGAAATCTCATGATAATTTCAAGATGATCCCAAATAGAAAGTTGAATAAAATCCTAATTCACTTCTGCAGATGTCAGATAGTTTCTGCATTATAAACTTTGCAAACTACCTAACCACAGTGAAAGTTTTACTTGAAGAGATACAGAATAAAAATATCTAAGTGTTAAAAAGCATATGTTCTACTAGGGTTACAAAAAAAGCAATTAGTTCTCTGTCACAGCATGATTTTTTTAAAAAAGGTTGTATTCCACTAGATCGAAAGTCAGTTCCCAAATATATTTCTCCTGCATGACTTTTAAAATCACTCCAAATCATCTTTTCCTTTACTTTCAGAGTGAAACAAAAAAAGCTATATGGAAAGCAGTGAATATGAGAAAAACTTTGTTTATTCATTTACTGAGTATATATTTATTGAACACCTACCATGTGCAAGACTACAATAGTGATCAAGGAAGATATAATTCCTGCACATGTGAAACATTACTTGGTGGGGGGAGAGAAAAAATATTAACTAGTGACAAGTATGTGAAGAACTAACTCAGTGGGATTAGAGGATAAAAAATTATGAGGGAGTGATCTGTCTATTGCAATAGAAAGGCATCTTTAGGAAGATGATCTGGGAGAAAAATTTAAAGGTAGAAAATGAATTAATAACAGGAGAAAGAGTGTTCCACAAATGGAAGATGAACTCGATAGTGTATTGACTAAAAAATCACCAAACTGGCTGGAATAGAATGAGCCAGGGTAAGTCTGGAAAAAGATGATATCAGAGAAGTAGCAAGGATCCAGACCACATAGAATCAGGTAGGTAGTAACAAGGTATTTGGACTTTTTTGCTTTTATTTAACAGAAAAAAGATACAGAAAAGAAGAACAAAAAACAAAAGAGACAAACGACTACATCAAGTCTAATACAATAACATTATAGGTTTACAAAACAAGATGATAGGAATTTGACAGTGGTTGCATTATTACCTATCGTTACCTTCAAAACAGTTGTTTAGATTAACAGACACAGACATGTAAAATTGATCTAATCATATGAGTATTAACTATTCTTTTTCAATAACTAATACACTTAGTAGTATAGTCATTTTAGCTATTAAATATACATATATAGAAATTTATTTCTTTTTCTTTTCCCTTCTTTCCTCCTTTCACCTATCCCAATTACTTTTGCTCTTTGAGCAGTTTCATAACCTTACACAGTACTTATTGTAGATTTTGGATCATATATACTTTTTCAGTTTCTTACACTAGGGAGACAATATGATATTTACCCATTTGGGGTTGATTTATCTCACTTATGAGTATGGTCTCAAGTCGTGTCCATTTACTTATAAAAGTCTCAATGCAATCTTCCTTGAAAGCTGAGTAGTACTCCATCATATAAAAATGCCACATATATTTTTATCTATTCCTTGATTGGTGGGCACTTGGGTTGTTTCCAAGATCTGGCTATTACAAATTGGGTTGCTATAAACATGGGTGCACAAATATCACTGTGGTATGATGTTTTCAATTCTTCTGGGAAAATGTACAGAAGGGGGATAGCTGGGTAGAATGGAATCTCTAATCCTAGCTTCTTGAGGAATCTCCACACTGATTTCCATGGTGGTTGCACCAGTCTACACTCCCACCAACAGTGGAGAAGAGTTCCTTTTTCCCCACAGCCCCTCCAGCATTTGTTATTGGGTGATTTTTTTTATCTTGGCCATTCTTTCTGGAGTGAGATGGAATCTCAGTGTTGTTTTGTTGGAGACCACTGTGAAGGGATTTGAGCAGGGTTTAAAATTAACTAATTGGCTTTCTGTTTATCTGTGAGCCTGTCCAAGTCCGAGGCCCCTTGCCTGGCGATGGGAGCTGATTTATAGTAAGTGTACCTCTATAAATCACTGGTCCTGGCTGAGGCCTGTAGTGGCCAGTGAGGCCAGAGATACCTCAAAAGGCAAGATAAGGTCACCGCCGAAGACGCTTGGTTCAGACTAAAGTAAATAGATAGAGACTGCAGCTGCAAACATCACATATCTGCAGCGTCTCTTTCCCACCATAAATGCCATCATGGAGATAAGACAGTTCTCCTTACTTGGCACAATTTACTACTTGGAGAAGTCTTTCAAGTGACTCTGAAGGTCCTGCTCATTTCCCACGCTTTCCTCAGTATCCCCTCTCTTTGTCTACTTTGATAATAAATACGGGCAAGGAGAGAGGTCTTTGTCTTTGCCCTCATGACAGCTGCAGAGTCAAGAGCTCTGCAGGGGCTTTGATCCTCCTGGAGCCCTAAAATCATACCACTTGTCTCATTTATTTAAGCCTTTGCCATGCACTCATTCGGGAGATTGAGGATCTAGGCCGGGTCCCCGATATTGTTTTAATTTGCATTTCCCAAATGACCATTGATGTTGAACATTTTTTCATATTGTATTGGGTATGCTATGTCCCCCGCAAGTCCTCATACTTTTGATAGGGCTGAGTCTAGTGCTTGTGATCAGTTTGTTGTCTAGCGCTGGGATCCATGTGAGTGTTACACCCACCCAGGGGTGGAGCTGAGATACAGTGTAAGGGAGGCGGGTCTTCTGCTTGCTCACTTCTGCCCTCTCTCTTGCGCATGCGTGCTTTCACTCTCTTGCCAGTGCCTTGCTGCTTGCATCTGCCATGAATGGCAGCCCCATCATGCCACGCTACCTTGCAGCCAGTTGAGTATGGACTGAAACTCCTGAGAAACTGTAAGAATAAACCTTTCCTTCCCTAATTTTGGGCATCAGGTATTTTGTCTTGGCAACGAGTGAAAAGTAACTAAGACACATATATTTATTGCCATTTGTATTTCTGTCTCTGAGAAGTGTGTATTCACCTCAGATGCCCATTTTTGGATTGGGTCCTTGAATTTTAGGGGCCTGATTTCTTTTAATTCTTTATATGTAGTTTTAGATAGAAGTCCTTTGTCTGAGGGACAGTTGGTTAACATGTTTTCCCAATTCGTGGGTTTTCTTTTCATTCTGTGGGAGATTTCCCTTGACATACAAAAACTTTTTAATAAGATGAGATCCCAGTTGTTGATTCTGGGAAGTATTTCCCGTGCAGTTCGATTTTTGTTTAAGAACTCTCTGCCTACACCTATGTCGTCAAGATTTTTACCTACTTTGTCTTCTAGCAAATTTAGTGTCTCTGTTTTAATATTCATATCTTTGATCCATTTTGACTTTAGTGCATGGTGATAGACATTGATCTAGTTTTAGTTTTTGGCACATGAAAAGCCAGTTTTTCCAGCACCACTTATTAAAGAGGCTATTTTTCTTCCAATGTGCATATTTGGCCTCTTTTTCAGAGATGAGGTGGCTAAGTGTGTTTGTAGTTGTGGCTGTATCTTCTAATTTGCCTGGTGAGTTTGGAAGAGGCAGTGAGTCACCTGGAGGGTTGGAGAGCCTGTAGGGATCTAACAAGTTACCCATTAGTTAATACAGCCAGCTTTTCATCATGTATCTTAGGGACCAGCAGGAGAGGCCCGCTGTACCTGGCTTTGAAGGGTGTAATACCTTGTATATAGGGAGTACAGTGAACGTGCAAAAGGGCAAAAGGAAGGAGACTCACCCAGGTTTCACCAGTCTCTAAAGCTTCATTCAAGCAGTTTTACCAACTTTCAATGGAGTTTTTAATTTCCTGAATTTCTCCTTGAATCTGTTTCATGCATTTTACTTGTGCCTTATTTTGTTCATTCAAAGTTTTCATCATTTTCTTATGTTCTTCTAGTTTTTATCTTGATCTTTAGATACACACAGATTTCTTTCATAGTGTTTGTCATTTCATTTTATACCTTGAGAGATTATTTCTGATCTGTTTTCCTTTATAGATTCATGGAGTTGTCTGTTTACTTCAGTTGCTATCGTTTCAGAAAGTTCAGTTGTATGATTCCCAGTGTCTTCCTTTTCAGTGTCTCTTGGGTTTGGTCTCAGTGGGCTGAAGGACTGAGACTGCATCTTGATCTTTCATTTTGTCATTTTCTTCTTGGACATGTGAGGCTGAGCAAGCATCCTCCTGATGGATTGCTCTGGAACACTGTGCTGAGTAGAGCTTCAATCCTCCAATATCCCTGTGGCTAGCTGGAGCACACCCTCAAAGTATGGCACTGGATCCTTGTGCTCTGTGGCCTGTGAGGCTGGCCGTGTGTTCACCTGATATACTTTGTTGGTTTGCTCTTGGATGCTGGGCTGGACAAAGTTTGTATCCTCCTTATAGCTAGCAGGAACACACCCCTGGAGCTTGTTGCTGGGGCCTAGAACTTGGCTGTGTAGATTTCAGAACCTCCACAACCCAGGAGGCTAGCAGAGATGCACTCCTGGGGTGTGGCAGTAGGGCCTTGTATCTGACTGGGTGGAGCTCACGATCTCCAGGACCCAGGTGGCTAGGTGGAGTGCATCACAGAGTTTGGCACCACCAGGACCTTGCGTCTGGCTGCAAGGAGTTCAGAGCCTCTGGAGCATGGGGTAAGCCAGAGTGTACCCACAGTGTGTGGTGTCAGGGCCTTGCTCCTGGCTGGGCAGAGTTTGAAACCTCTTGGACCTGTAGTGTGGCTGCACCCCTGAACAATGGAGTTGGAGTCTTGTGTTCTAATGGGCAGAGCTCAAATCCGCCAAGGCTCTGCAGCTATTCTGGCCACTCCCTGATGAGTAGCTCTGGGGCTCTGGGCTGGGCTGTGCTTGGTACCTCTGTGTCCTATAAGGCTGGCCAGGCATTTCCCTGATGGATTGTGCTGGGACACTGGGCTCGGCAGAGCTAGGATCTTCTGTGCAGCTAGAGAGTTCTCACTCCTGAAGGGTGGTACTGGGCCCTTCAGCCTGCTTGGGTGGAGTTTAGAATCTCCGGGACCCAGGTGGCTAGGCGGAGGGACCCCAGAGTGTGGCACTACTGGGACTTTGCATCTGGCTGCCACTGCTGGAGACTCAGGTATTTGGACTTTATTCTGGGTTTGACAGAGTGTCATTTTAGAGTGTGGAACAGGGTTATTAATATGTTTTAATATAATTTATATATGTATTTATATATATTATATATACACAGAAATATATATACCATACTAATAAATGTCTGGAAGCTAATAGCCACAACTTAGAGCACCTCTTGTAATTAAAGTGGCCAATGTTAATTTGTATTAATCCTATAATATCTCAATAAATTTAGTATTAATATATTTATACAAGCTTTACTTTTCCTGATATATACATTTTTTGGATGTATGATATAACAAAATTTTTGGATATGGATGACATAACAAAATTGCATAGACTTTGTAAAACATAAAACTTTAGGTGCCATGCATGGCCTGCCACTGCTAGGAGGACAGCCGGATCCTAGCCTTTTCCCATGAGTCAGTGCTATTTGTGAACTGCAGGGGAAGAGAACAAGAAGTCAACAAGAAGCAAACCCTCCCTGCCAACCAGCACCATGTACAGGCCACCACCTTGGGAGCAGTCAGAACTCAGCCCCTTCTGGCATGTGGGCTGGGAAAGAAGAAGAGTCAATCCTCCCCACCATAAGCAACCAGCTGATCCGGAGAAATATAGGCTGTGATAATAGCTATTGAGGTGAAATGCAATTTGATGCTTGTGGTGTTTGGTGTTCCACTCACATTGCAGGTCTAGGGCCAGTGGTCTGATCATCTATTCAAAGGATCACAGTACACAGTGTGGCATCTATGGGGGAATCTCCTTCTGAAGGTTGTAGCCATTGTTAATTGCATATTATCTTGTTTTGAAGTCCTGAATCATTTTCACTGTTTTTTTAGGTTGGATTTTATTCTGTTTTGTTTTGTTTGATTTTGTTGTATTCAGTGGCATGGGCAGCTATTTCAAAGATAGCAAGATATATTATGGTAGCCATTTTAGATTTACTAATGTCTTGTTTTGAAGTTCTTTAATGCATTCATTGTTTTGTTTTTATTGGTTCTATTCTGTTCTGTTTTGCTTGATTTTTACTATGTCTGAGGGTGTCTAAAGCTATTTTGAAGACAAGAGACATTATGGTAACCATTGTTGATTTTGTATTGTTTTGAAGTCCTCTGTTACTTATACCAGTTTGTTTTGATTGACTTTGTTCTGCTTTATTTTGCTTGGTTTTATTCTCTTTAAAATCAAGTAAAATAAATTTTAAAAAGTTTATTTCTCATCATTTTGGCGAATGGAAGTTTACAGTCAAGTTGCCAATGTGGTCCATAATTGGTGAGGGCTCTCTTTTTAGGTTGCAACCAGCCATCATCTTGCTGTGTTTTCACAAAGCCTTTCTCAGTTGATGCAGCTATATAGAAAGACAGGAACTAATTTCTCTGCTGTGTCTTCTTATAAGTACACTGATCCCATTATAAAGTTCCCATCTTCCTGACCTCACATAATTTTAATTATCTCCCAAAGGCCTTATGTCCAAATACCATTACATTAGAAGATAAATCTTTGAAATATGAATTTTCAAGGAGTTGGAAAAGCACAAGTCAATTCATAACAGAAAGCTTAATTTTGATATATGAAGACAATAAACTATTAGGAAACAAGAGTGAAAAGAGGAAAACTAACTGGAAATATGATACAATAATTCAGGTGGAAGTTGAATGTAACCTGGAAGAGGTAGCAGTATTAGTGATAAAACTGTCAATAGTTTAGGCACAATATGAAGGTATAGTTCACGGAATTTCTAATACATTGTAACTGGTTATGAGAAAAATAGTCAAGAATAGCTCCAATGGTCCTTGTCTAAACAACTGATGAGTTGTGGTTCCGTTTATTATAGTGGGAAACACTGAACAAAGAGAAGTTGAGGTAAGACAAGTTAAATTCAGGAGTGCAATATTGAGCATGTTAGCTTTAAAATGTGAAATAGTCAGTGATACATAGCAATCTGGAGCTCACAAGGCAGGTCTATGATATATCTATAAATCTGTGAACCCATAAGTTGTGGATGATCCTTAAGACCAAGATGTAATATAACCTATGCAATAAATGTAGATAAACCAGAAAAAAAGGGTTGGGAATATAGTTTGGTAGTAAGGCTGTTGCCTAGAATGCATAAGGCCCTGGGTTCTTTTCCCAGTACTGTAGAAACCAATTAAAAAAGGAAGACAAAAAGAAAACACTTCTATGGATGGAGGCCTGGACCACTCCAACATGTAGGGAGTGAGTCAGAGAAAAGGAATCTAGAAAATAAGACTCAGAAGGAACACAGGTGAGGTAACAGGCAAAAACAAATAGAACACCCAGGCACACAAATATAAATGCCATATAAGTTCACTCAAATATGTGATCTAAAGATGTTGAACTAATAGCATGAGAGAGTAGAAGAGTGGTTACAGGGATTGGGGAGGAGAGGTGGTAAAGGATAGGAAGAGATTCTACAATGTGTACAAAGTTACAGGTAGATAGGAGGATAATATTTTGAGATGCTATGGACCATTAAGGTGACTACACTTAACAGTTTTGTGTTGAATACATACAATAACAAAGAGCAATTTTGAATGTTCTGAGTAAAAGCATATAATAAATGTAGAAGGTGATGTGTATGCCGAACATTGAAATGTGATCCTTCATATTGTATACACATATCAAAATATTATATTGTAGCCAGCCATGATGGCACACGCCTATAATTCCTGCACTTGGGAGACTGAGGCAAGAGGATTGCTGAAAGTTTGAGGCAAGTCTGGACTACATAGTGAGTTCAAAGAGAGGCTAAAATACAAAGCAAGACCTTGTCTGAAAGATCCAAAAAACAAAACAACAACAACAACAAAACTTTGTATTAACAAATATATCCAAGTATTATGTGTCAGTTAAAAACAAACCAAATGAAAACAAACTTCCAATTGAAAGGCAAAACTAAAACACAGCATAATGTAGTATATTTGGAACAAGTGAAGAAAAGTATCAACTTGGAAAGAATGGCCATATGAGCCAATGCTGCTTAGAGGGTAAGTAAATGACAACTAAAATTTTACCACTGGAGTGAAAAATGTAAAAATAATTCCAATTTTAAGCAACAGTTGTCAGAATGTGAATGTATATGGTGAGCAGGATCTACTGTCAGAGAAAACTTAAATGGAAATAGGCTAAAATAGTAGATAAGATAGAAAATATAATTTTAGACTGACTATAGTCCATGGAGCATTAAACATTAACTGTGCAAGGTTGTCTCAAAAGCTTTCTCTGGAAATCTATAAAACAAGATGGGTGATGATTTAGGGCTGCTAGGGGAGGAATTATTCAGAAGCAATCCTGCAGGGAAGAGTAGGCTAAATAGTCTACGGACTATTTTTGACTTTCAAGAAACTTTACCATTCTTTGAACAGAGCTGACAGTTAACATTGTAGTTCACTTTTATAGATCACTTTGTGGATGGGAGGGTTCATGAGATGTGCCTTACATTAAAAGTTTGGGTAGGCTGAGTGTTATGAGAAATGAACGATTGGGCAGTGATGTGAAGAAAAAGAAGAGAACTAGCAAAAATACTAGCGGTTTTTCCTGTTAATTGCTCATAATAAGATGCCACTAATTGGGGAGTTACTACTTTTGATTCCTAAATGTATTTACAGTTCCTTGGTTCAGCAATAATGATTACAAAAGAGTCAACAAATTTTCTTAACAAAGCTATATAAATCTGTTATTTCTGGCTAAATATTAGTCAAGTCTGTTTGGGGGCAGTGTAGCAGAGAAAGAGTTAGACACAAAATCAGATTTCTTTCTTTATATATCAAGGATGAAAAGAAATTAAAGTCATAAAAGCATAGAACATGCAGTTGAATTTTTTCTTACTGGTAGACAAAGCTAGAGGAATCACTCAAATAAAACTTGTTTAAGTAAATGCCCATCATTTTCTAAAATGTTGTGTGGTACTTTTGGTAGCAAGATAAATGTCCCTTAATTTCACATTTCCAGTACCAATCATATTTTACACCCCAGTGTGCTGTCACATTCATTTTTTCCACATTCATTTTTGTATATAAAATAAAACTTTATTAAGGACTTTTACTCGGTGTGTTATCCAAGTTTATGTGTGTCTTCTATTAAATCTTAGCTAGAAGCTGATTTATCAAATAAAAAATATAAATGACTAACAAAGATTAGTTTAAAAAATGTCTACATTACTACAAACCTATTAGAATGAACAAGATCAAAAAAACTGATAGCACTAAACACTAGAAATTATGTGGGAAAATAGGGAACTTGTATTCACCATTAGTGGGAATGGAGAAACAATACAGATATTTGAAAATGTCTTACAAAACTAAAAGTAATTTTACATATGATCTTGCAATTTTTGTTTCTTGTATTCACCCAAATTAATTGAAAGTGTGTTCACATAAAAACCTGAACACAGATATTTATAGCATGTTTATGTATAATTGTTAAAATTTTGAATTAATCAAGATATTGCTTCCATACATTCATAGACAAACTGTGGTATAACATAAAATTGTACATTATTTTGGGGTAAAAATAGTTGATCTACGAAGCCACGAAAAGGCATTAAGGAAGTTTAAATGCATAATCCTAAGTGGAAGAAGCCAAAGGAAAAAAGCTACTGTATAATTCCAACTATGTGGCATTCAAGAAAAAGTGAAACTATGAAGACAGTAGAGAACAGTGTTTACTAGGGGCTTAGAAGGAAGGAATGAATAGGGGAAGTACAGGATATTTTTATAAAATTAATAACTATTCTTCATGATAATTTAAAGGTAGTTGCATGTCATTATACATTTTCCAAAAAACTCATAGAGCATACAATATTAAAGAATATAGCCTAATACAAACAGGGGAAACTGACAGGGGAACCTGAGGGAGGATGTAGGAAATCTATATTTTCCAGTCAATTTTCCTGTACAACTAAAACTGCTCTAAAAATAGTCTGTTAACTTAAAAGCTCACAAACTTCTGAAAAGGACTCAGTAAGAATCCCTGAATAGGTATGTGGCAAAATATAGGTAAAATTAACAATTTTTTTAATTTAAGAGAAAACAGGCTCATGAAAGACAAAATGCAAAAGAGACAAACAAACGACAACAGCAAATCCACGGAAGTAACATTATAGGTTTACAAAACAAGATGATAGGAGCTTGGCAATGATTGCAATATTGCATATCGTTACTTTCAAAACAGTTGTTTACATTAACAGATTTGATATGCAAAATTGATATAATAACGGTTCTCTCTCAACTAATACATTCAGCAGTATAGACATTTTAGCTATCTTACATATACATATATAAAGATTTATGTCTTTTTCCTTTTCCCTTCTTTCTTACCTCCTTTTCCCTTTCCCAATTACTTTTGCTCTTTGAGCAGTTGCATATCCTTACACAGTATTTACTGTAGAATTTGGATCCTATATATTGTTTCAGTTTCTTACACTAGGGAGACAATACTGTATTTACACATGTGGGTTTGACTTATCTCACTTGTGAGTATGGTCTCATGTCGTGTCCATTTACTTATAAAAGTATCAATGCAATCATTCTTAATAGCTGAGTAGTACCCCATTGTATAAAAATACCACATCTTTTTTATCCATTCCTTGATTGATGGGCACTTGGGTTGTTTCCAAGATTTGGTGATTACAAATTTGGTTGCTATAAATATGGGTGCACAAATATCACTGTGGTATGATGTTTTCAGTTCTTCTGGGAAAATGCCCAGAAGTGGGATAGCTGGGTTGAATGGGATCTCTAATCCTAGCTTCTTGAGGAATCTCCACACTGACTTCCACAGTGGTTGCACCAGTCTACACTCAAACCAACAGTGAAGAAGAGTTCCTTTTTCTCCACAGCCCCTCCAGCATTTGTAATTAGTTGATTTTTTAATCCTGGCCATTCTTTCTGGAGTGAGATGGAATCCCAGTGTTCTTTTAATTTGCATTCCCCAAATGACCATTGATGTTGAACATTTTTTCATGTATTTATTTGCCATTTGTATTTCTTTCTCTGAGAAGTGTGTATTCATCTCAGATGCCCATTTTTGAATTGGGTCCTTGAATTTAAGGGGCCTGATTTCTTTTAATTCTTTATATGTTTTAGATAGAAGTCCTTTGTCTGATGGACAATTGACTAAGATATTTTCCCAGTTCGTGGGTTTTCTTTGCACTCTGTTGGAGATTTCCTTTGACATGCAAGATCATTTTAGTAAGGTAAGATCCCAGTTCTTGATTCTGGTAAGTGTTTCCCATGCAGTTTGATTTTTTTTTAAGAACTCTGTCTACTCCTACGTCATCAGGCTTTTTACCTACTTGGTCTTCCAGCAAGTTTAGTGTCTCTGTTTTAATATTCAGATCTTTGATCCATTTTGACAATAGTTTAGTGCCTGGTGATAGACATGGATCTAGTTTTAGTTTATGGCATATGGAAAGTCAGTTTTTCCAGCACCATTTGTTAAAGAGGCTATCATTCTTCCAATGTACATGTTTGGCCCCTTTGTCAAAGATGAGGGGGCTGAGTGTGTTTGTAGTTGTGGCTGTATCTTCTAATCCATTCCATTGATCTTCAGGTCTGTTTGTATTCCAGTACCATGTTAATTTTATCACAGTAGCTTTGTAATATAGTTTCAAGTCAGGG
Organism: Dasyprocta punctata; assembly: GCA_004363535.1. Taxonomy (NCBI): domain Eukaryota; kingdom Metazoa; phylum Chordata; class Mammalia; order Rodentia; family Dasyproctidae; genus Dasyprocta; species Dasyprocta punctata. The sequence goes on from RJWM01021647.1 coordinate 20,059, forward strand.
ATTGTGATGCCTCCTGCCTTCCCTTTGTTGCCAAGAATTGCCTTTGCTATTCCAGGGCTATTTTGGTTCCAGATGAATTTCAGGAATGCTTTCTCTAGCTCTATGAGGTATGCAAGTGGTATTTTGATTGGGATTGCATTAAATCTGTATAACAATTTTGAGAGAAGGACCATTTTCATGATGTTTGTTCTTCCTCTCCATGAACAGGGAATATCTTTCCATTTTCTGAAATCGTCTTCAATTTTCTTTTTCAGAGTAATGCTAGTGCTGGGGCCTTGCTCCTTGTTGGGTGGAGTTTGCAACCTCTGGGACCTGCCACGCGGCTGCACCCTTAAACAATGGACTTCGTGCTTTGTGCTCTAATAGGCAGAGCTCAAATTCTCCAAGGCCCTTAAGCTATGCTGGCCCCTGATGAGCGGCTCAGAGGCCCTGGACTGTGCTGGGCTCAGTACCTCTGTAACATCTGAGGCAGGCCAGATGTTCCCCTGATGGATTGTGCTGGGACGCTGGGCTGGACAGAGCTGGATCTTCTGTGCTGCTGGTGAAGGCTCACTCCCAGAGTGTGTAGCTGGACTAAAATCAATATTTAAAAACTCTTTCCACAAAGAGAATTTCAGGTTCAGCATCCTCATTAGTAAATTCTATGTGGTATTTAAGTAATGAACATCAATCTTTTACAGCCTCTTATAAAATAGAATGCTTAACACTTCAATGTCTAAGTTATTATTATCAAAACTAGAGAAAAATCTTTACAAAAAAATGAACTACTGCTCAAAATCTCTTACAAATATAGATTTTTAAAACTCCTTAAAAATTAGAGCAAATCAAAGTCAATGACATGTAAATGTTGTATTTTTATATTTTAAAATCTATCTTTGTTTTCTTGCTGCTGGGACAAAATTTCTGACACCAGAAATTTAAAGAAGTGGTTAATTTGGCTTATGGATTGTAGAATTTTCAATCTATAGTTGTTTGGCTCCAAGGCAGGAAAGTGGGGCATGGTAGAGGAAAGTTGCTTATGGCATGGCAAACAGGAAGGAGAGAGAGATCAAGGGAGGAGGGAAGGAGACAGATCCTACTAGGCCATGCCTGTAGTAATCCACATACTCCTGCCAGGTTTTACCTCCCAACATCACATTTAGCTATAAATTCATCACTAAGCAAACCCACTTATGATCCAATTACCTCTCAAAATCTCCACCAATGAGTGCTTGAGGCTTTGGGGGGACATCTAGAAATAAACCAAAAAAAATGCCATTTTTCATTGTTTCTGTGTAGAAAAGCAATTCAGTATTGTATACTAAGTTTATTTACTTTTTTTGGCTTTTTTGAAAAAGCGTCTTGCTATGTACTACAGACAGGCCTTGAACACACAATGTGGCCTAGGCTAGCACTGAGCTCATAGTAATCCTCCTGCTTCTGCCTCCTGAGGATTGGGATTATAAAAATGTACCACCATGCCCGGTATATATACTACCTTTATATACTACAACTTTGTTATAATTCCTTACTAGTTCCCAGGGATTTTTCTTGATTGCTTGAGGCCTTGTACATGGGTTGTGTCATCTGATAAATCTGATTTCTTCCTTCTCAATCTGTACACCTTTTCTTGTTTTAGTCAATTCATGAGAATTTCCATTACACTATGTAATAAAAATCATGAAAAATCCCTGATCTTAGCAAAAAGTGTGCAATTTCCGGCCATTAAAAATGATGAACGTGGAGCAAGGCCCTGGCACTGAGGCCTGGGACTTGTTCAGGCTTGCCTAGCACTCCAGAGGCTCTGAATTCTTTGCAGCCAGACCTAGGGTCCAGGTGGCGGCACATTCAAGGGAACGCTCTGCCTAGCTGCCTGGGTCCCAGAGGTCTAGACCCCCACCCAGTAAGGTAGAGGTTCCAGCAGCACACTCCAGGAGAGTGCCCTCACTAGCTGCACAGAGGATCCAGCTCTACTCAGTCCCACGACTCAGCACAACCCACCAGGTGAACGCCTGGCCAGCCTCGCAGGACACAGAGGTACTGAGCCCAGCCCAGCCCAGGACTCCAGAGCTGCTTATCAGGAACTGGCCAGGGTAGCTATAGGGCCTTGGAGAGATTGGGCTTTGCCTATCAGAGTGCAGGGCTCAAGCTCCATTGTTCAGGGGTGTGGCCAGCATAGGGGTCCTAGCGGTTGTGGGCCCGCCCAGCCAGGAGCAAGGCTCTGGAACTGTAGGCCTGGGACTCGCCCAGGCTTGCCAGGCACTCCAAAGGCTCTGAAATCTTTGCAGCCAGTCTCAGGGTTCAGGTGGAGCCACACTCCGGGGTATACTCTGACTAAGATGCCTGGATTGGGGAGGTCCCAGCCCCCATCCAGTAAGGTGGAGGATTCACCAGCACACTCCAGGGGTGTGCCTTCACTAGCAGCACAGATGATCCAGCTCTACCCAGACCTGCAACAGCTGAACCCACCAGGGGAGTGCCTGGTCAGCCTCGCAGGACACAGTGCCACACAGGTCCGAAAGAAAATGACAAAATGAAAGATTGAGAGGCAGTCTCAATCCACCAGGCCACTGAGAACAAACCAAAGAGACACCGAAATGGAAGACACTGGGAGTTACACAAATGAACTTTCTGAAAGGATAGCAAATGCAGTAAGAAACAGCTCGATGAAGCTATACAGAAACTCAAATCAGAAACAATCTCTCAGCTAAAAAATGAAATGAAAATCATTATGAAACAAACGTTGTGTGTATCTAAAGAAGAGCAAGATAAAAAAAGAGAAGAACAGAAGAAAATGATGGAAACTTTCAATGAACAGTAAAAGAAACAAATAGAATGCATGAAACAGATTCAAAGGGAAATTCAGGAAATAAAAAACTCCATGAAAAGTTTGAAAAACCACTTGAATGAAGCTGAAGATAGAATCTCAGACCTTGAAGATGTCGTGGGAGCTTATGGCCACAAAAGAAAAGATCTCTTAAAAATAGTAAGGAATCAAAAAACAACAATTGAACAGCTGCAAGATGATGCCAAGAGAAATAACATAAGATTAACAGGCATAAATGAAACATCAGGAGTCAATACTAATGACCTGTGAAGACTAATCACAAAAATAATAGCAGAAAACTTTCCAAACATGCAAAGAGAATCTGATATTCAGATAAGTGAGTCATGCAGAAGCTCAATTAACCATAAGCAAAACAAACTTTCACCCAGACATACAATAATTAGGGTATCAGAAATACAGCACAAGAACAACATACTAAAAACTGTCAGAGAAAAGAAACAGATCATCTATGAAGGAAAGCATATCAGAATCATGGTACACTTCTCAACACAAACCTTTAAGTCAAGAAGAGCTGGGAGTGAAGTATTTCAACTCCTGAAAGAAAATAACTTTCAACCCAGATTGATGTACCCTGCAAAACTATCCTTAAAAATTGACGGAGAAATAAGATACTTTCATGACAAAGAACAGCTCAAGAAATTTATGGCCACCAAACCAACACTACAAAGAGTACTGAAAAACACACTAAAAAAGGGACAAAGACAGCTACAATCTTAATAGCAAAAAAGGAAATCACTAAGCAGGGGGATTAATTAAACAGAAAATGTAGAAAACCAACAACAGAAGGATATCATGACGGGGATGAGACAACACATATCAGTTATATCAATCAGTGTAAATGGTCTCAACTCACCAATAAAAAGAAACAGACTAGCAGAGTGGGTTAAGAAATAAAATCCAACAACAGGCTGTGTACAAGAAACACATTTAACATAAAAGGAAATTCATAGAGTAAAAATCAAAGGCTGGAAAACAATACTCCATTCAACAGGAACCCAGAAAAAGGCAGGGGTAGCTATTATATTTGCAGATAATATGAACGTCAAACCGAAAATGATCAAAACAGATAAAGAAGGTCACTACATACTTGTTAGGGGAAAACTTCAAGAGGAAAATATTACAATCATAAATATAAATACACCAAATATGGGAGAACCCAACTATGTAGGACAATTCTTAATAGACATGAAAAACCAAATAAACAATAATACAGTTTTAACAGGGCACCATAACACCCCACTGTCACAGAGAGACAGATGAACCAAACAAAAAATCAACAAAGATATAACAGACCTGAATCAAACTTATGAAAAAAAGGACCAAGTACGTGTGTACAGACCTTTCCACCCATCAACATCAGGATACACATTCTTCTCAGCTGCACATGGGTCATTCTCTAAAATAGATCATATACTGATCCACAAAGCATGCTTAAGTAAATGCAAAGGAACTGGAATAATTCCATGCATATTATCTGACCATTGTGCAGTAAAATTGTAAATGAATGACAAGAAAACCTACAATAACCACATAAACACATGGAAATTAAATTATACTCTCCTAAATAACTAATAGATCACAGAAGAAATTGAAGAAGAAATTAAACAATATCTACAATTGAATGAAAACGTAAATGCAAATTACCATAACCTGTGGGACACAATGAAAGCAGTCCTCAGAGGGAAATTTATTGCACTAAACTTCCACATCAGAAAAATAGAAAGAACACACATAAACAACCTAATGATGCACCTCAAACTACTAGAAAAAGAAGAACAAGTCATGTCCAAAGCTTAAAGAAGGGAGGGAATTATGAAGACCAGAGCAGAAATTCATGCAATTGAAACTAAGAAAACAATACAAAGAATTAACGAATCAAAGAGTTGGTTCTTTGAAAGAGTAAATACAATTGATAAAACCCTAGCCAACCTTATCAAAAAGAGGAAAGAAAAAACTCAGATTCATGCAATAAGAAATGAAAAGAGTAAAATCACTACAGACCCTGTGGAAATACAGAAGACCATCAACACCTACTTGAAAACCTTTACTCACATACATTTGATAACACAGAATAAATGGACAGATTCCTAGAAACCTATGAATTACCAAAGCTGAATCAAGACGATGTAAAGCTGCTGAATAACTCAATTTCAGCTAATGAAATTGAAAATACAATCAGGTCCCTGCCAACAAATAAAAGCCCGGTCTCTGATGCATTCACCACTGAATTCTACAAGAAATTTAGGGAAGACTTAATGCCAACACTCCTCAAACTCTTCAATGAAATCGAAAGGGAAGTAAGTCTCCCTAACTCATTCCTGGAAAGAAGTATTACCGTAATACCAAAACCAGAGAAAGACCCAAACAAAAAAGAAAATTACAGGCCCATCTCCATAATGAACATAGATGCAAAAATCCTTAATAAAATACTGGTAAATAGAATACAGAAAGTTTTCAGAAAGATTATACACCTTGATCAAGTGAGATTCATCCTAGGAATGCAGGGATGTTTCAACATCCGCAAATCAATAAATGTAATACACCATATCCACAAGGCCAGGGACAAGAACCATATGATCATCTCAATAGACGCAGAAAAAGCTTTTGACAAAACCCAACACCCATTCATGATAAAAACCCTACAGAAAATTGGAATAGATGGTCGCTTCTTCAACCTGATAAAAGCCATATATCATAAACCAACAGCCAACATCTTACTAAATGGGGAAAAACTGAAAACTTTCAACCTAAAATTAGGGACAAGACAAGGATGAACATTATCAAAACTCCTATTCAATATAGTTCTGGAAGTATTAGCCAGAGCAATTAGACAAGACAAAGAAATAGAGGGAATAGGCATAGGAAAGTAAGAAGTGAAATTATCATTATTTGCAGATGATATGTTACTCTACATAGAAGACCCTCAAAAATCCATTAAAAGACTTCTAGAAGTGATAACCAAATTCAGTAATGTTTCTGGATACAAGGTGAACACTCAAAAATCAATAGCATTCCTGTACACAAGCAACAATGTCACTGAGAGAGAAATGAGGGAAACCACACTTTTCACTATAACACCCAAAAAATGAAAAACTTAGGAATCGATTTAACATAGAATGTAGAAGATCTATACAGTGAAAATTACATTACTCTGAAGAAGGAAATTGAAGAAGATTTCAGAAAATGGAAAAATATTACCTGTTCATGGATAGGAAGAACAAACATCATGAAAATGCCCATTTTCATAAAATTATTACACAGATTTAATGCAATCCCAATCAAAATACCACTTGCCTACCACACAGATCTAGAGAAAGCATTCCTGAAATTCATCGGAACAGAAAAGATGTAGAATATCTAAGGCAATTCTGGGCCACAAAAGTAAGGCAGGAGGCATCAAAATCCCCGACTTGAAACTATACTACAAATCTACTGTGATAAAATCAGCATGGTACTGGAAGCAAAACAGAACTGAAGATCAATGGAATAGATTAGAAGATACAGGCACAACTACAAACACACTTAGCCACCTTATCTTTGACAAAGGGGCCAAACATGTACATTCGAAGAAAGATAGCCTCTTTAACAAATAGTGCTGGAAAAACTGGCTTTCAATATGCTGCAAACTAAAACTAGATCCATGTCTATCACCATGTACTAAAATAAATTCAAAATGGCTCAAAGATCTGAATAGTTAAACAGAGACACTCAACTTACCAGAGGACAAAGTAGGGAAAAATCTTGATGACATAAGAGTAGGTAGAGAGTTCATGAACAAAAATCAAATTGCACTGGAAACCCTTCCCAGAATCAACAACCGGGACCTCATCTTACTAAAAAGTTTTTGTACATCAAAGTAAATCTCCAACAGAGTGAAAAGAAAACCCACGAACTGGGAAAATATATTAGCCAATTGTCCATCAGACAAAGGACTTCTATCAAAAATATACAAAGAATTAAAAGAAATCAAGCCCCTAAAATTCAAGGACCCAAAGCAAAAATGGGCACCTGAGATGAATGCACACTTCTCAGGGAAAGAAATACAAATGGCAAATAAATATATGAAAAAATGTTCAACATCAATGGTCATTTAGGAAATGCAAATTAAAACCACACTGAGATTCCATCTAACTCCAGAATGAATGGTCAAGATTAAAAAATCAACCAACAACAAATGCAGGAGGGGCTGTGGGCAAAAAGAAACTCTTCTTCACTGTTGGTGGGAGTGTAGACTGGTGCAACCACTGTGGAAGTCAGTGTGGAGATTCCTCAAGAAGCTAGGATTAGAGATCCCATTCAACCCAGCTACCCCACTTCTCGGCATTTTCCCAGAAGAATTGAAAACATACCACAGTGATATCTGTGCACCCATGTTTATAGCAACCCAATTTGTAATAGCCAGATCTTGGAAACAACCCAAGTGCACATCAATCAAGGAATGGATAAAAATATATGTGGTAGTTTTATACAATGGGGTACTACTCAGCTATTAAGAAAGATTGCATTGAGACATTTATAAGTAAGTGGACATGACTTGAAACCAAACTCATAAGTGAGATAAATCAAACCCACATGTGTAAATACCATATTGTCCCTGGTGTAAGAAACTGAAAAAGTATAAATGATCCAAAATGTACAATAAATACTATGTAAGGGTATGCAACTGCTCAAAGAGCAAAAGTAATTGGAAAGGGAAAAGGCTAAAGAGGGAAGGGAAAAGAAAAATGTATAAATAAATAAATAAATATATATATATATGTGTGTGTGTGTGTGTGTGTGTGTGTAAGATAACTAAAACGAACATACTGCTGAATGTTTTAGCTATTGAGAAAGAACGGTTAATACTCATGATTAGATCAATTTTACATATCTATATCTGTTAATGTAAACAACCATTTTGAAGGCAAAGATATGCAGTATTGCAATCATTGTCAAGTTTGCAACATCCTGTTTTGTAAACCTGTAATGTTACTGTTGTGTATTTGCTCTAGTCATTTGTTTGTCACTTTTGCTTTTTGTCTTTCTTATTTGTGTCTTATTTTTCTCTTAAAAAATGATGAATGTTGTATGTTTTCTGTAGATGTTATTCATCAATTTAAGGAAGTTACCCTTTATTCTCAGATTCTTTTGAGTTTTAGTCATGAAGGATGGTGGATCTTGCCAATTTTTTAAACATCTGTTTTTGTGATCATGACAATATTTAGCATGTCAGTGTGATGGATTACATTAATTAATTCTCAAATGTTAAACCACCCTGGCATACCTAGAATAAATTTCACTTTGTTTTAGTGTATAATTCTGTTTATACACAATTGGATCTGATATACTAATATTTTTTGAGGAATTTTGCGCCTATAATAATGAAAGATATTGATGCAAAATTGTCCTTTCTTGTAACATCTTGAGTTTTTATACTATAGTAATGCAGGTCTCATGGAATTAGTTTCTTAACTTCTTAATATTTTCATCCTCTCTTTCTTCTAGAAGGAATTTCTTTTCTGCCTTATGTTCTGCAGCTTACCTCAGAAATTACTTTAACCTAAATAATTGATTTTAAATCTCACTTGCTTTCTAACATACACATTTCATGCTACAAGCTTTCCCCTAAATATTGCTTCCACAGAATCTCAGAAGTTTGATAAATTGTATTTTCATATATAGTTAATCAACTTATTGGTACTGGAGACCAAATCCAGGACTGCAGACATGATAGACAAGCATTCCACCACTAAGCTCTATTCCTAAATCCATGTTCAAAATATTTTAATAATTTCTCTTGGAACTTCCTGTTTTATCCATGTGTAATATTGTGTAGAATTGCATTGTTTATCTCCAAATTTGAGATTTTCCAAATATATTTCTTTTATTTATTTCTTATTTAATTCCATTGACAACCAAGAGCATACGTTGTGTAATTTCTATACTTTTGAAATTGCTAAATTATATTTTATGGATAACAATATGGTTTATTCTGGTTTATGTCATATGCAACCATGCATTCTGAAGTTGCTGAATGAGGTACTCTGTACATGTCAATTAGACACAGTTGATGGATTGTGTTGGTCAGTTCAACTATGTCCTTAACAAATTTCCTGCTTTATGGATCTGTCAATTATTAATAGAGGGATATTAAGTTTTTTAACTGTAATAATGAAATCATCAGTTTCTCTTTGAAGTTACATTGGATTTTTCTTCACACATATTAACAAGCTACTGTTAACTATTTGTACTTTCAGGATTATTTCTTTTAGGGAATTTGTGATTCCCCATTTATCCTTTATTCTTTACTTTGTTATGAAGTTTAAATACAATATATAATATTAAAGAGGCTAATCTAGTTTCATTTTAATTATATTCACATTTTATCTGTCTCCATCCTTTTACTTTTTATCTGAGTCTTTATGTGTAAGTGGGGTTTCTTATAGACAACATGCACATTTAGCCCTCTCTATGTACAAGTTCTAAATCCATAGATTCTACCAACTTGGAATTGACTATATGAGAAAAAAATTGTACTCAACATGTGCAGACATGGTCATTATTTCCTAAATAATACAGTATAACAAGTACTTGCAAAGCATTTATATTGCATTATGATAAGTAATTCAGTGATAATTTAAAGTAAAGGAGAGTATATGCATAGGTTATATAAAACACATCATTTTATATAAAAGACTTGAGTATCCAGAAATTCTGGCATCCATGGGAGACTTGGGGGTATAAAGTGAACCAATCTCCCATGGATATTGAGGTAAGATGTTTTGGATTTTATTTTGTTTTAGTGTGTGTGTGTGTGTGTGTGTGTGTGTAAAACTGGAGATTGAACACAGAGACTTTACTCTGAGCTACATCTCCAGTCTTTTCAAATTATTATTTTTTTAATTTTCAAGACATGGTCTCACGTTGGGAGTGATTTTGTAATTCTCTTGCTCAGCTTCCTGCATAGTTCAGAGTCCAGGTAGCATGCCACCATGCCCGGCTAGATCTTCTTGCATTTTTTTCTTTTTAATTAATTGCATTGGTACATTTTTGTTATACATATTGATCACATTCATCATAGGGAATTTGTATCTGTATGCAATACATCTTGATTCTTCTTTTTCCCCAACCCCTTCCCCTCCCTTGAACCCTACTTATCCTCTTTATTTACAAAAGCTTTGTTTCCATTTTTTTCTTTTATTCTAATGTTTATTTTTCTTTCCTTCCCTCCCTTCCCCCTTCCATCTCCCTTGCTCTTCTTCCCATTTGAACGTTTTCTGAATCTTGTTTATATATCAATTCAGATATTGACTGTCTTTTAAATTGTGCATTTACACCATTAACTTTTAAAATGATTATTCATATAATTAGATTAGAATCACCAGTATTTGTTATTATTTTTATTTTTGTTCTCATTCTTTGTTTCTTTTTGTCTTGCATTCCTCTTCTGCCTTCTATGCTCCACTCAGCATATCAATTGTATTTTGTAATGCTAGAATTTATGTGTTAATATGACTACCCCATAGAATGTCCAGATTAAAAAATATTTCTCCATGTGTCTGTTAGAGTGTTTCCAGATGAGATTAGAATTCAACAAAGTGGATTTAGAAAACGAGATTGTTTCACCTAATGTGGATGATCACCATCCAATCTATGGGGGGCCTGTATAAAATAAAAGCTAGGGAAAGAGGAATTTGAACCTTTTTTCCTGCCTGTTGTATGAGCTCAAATATTTACCTGCTTTTTTTATTTTAAAAAGAAAATAAACATAATAGTAAATCAGAGTTTCAAAACAGGATAGTAGGAGAGTTACAGTAATTAATACATTGCGTATTGCTGTGATCTGTTTTAACCATGATTTACACCATCAGTTGCCCTGCTTCTCAATCATTTGTATATGCACTGGAATTATGCCACCAGATTTTTCCAGATTTCCAACTAGAGGGAGTTGTTGAGGGATCTTTGACACCACTATAAATATTTGAGCCACGTCCTTATGTGTATGTATATATCTTTTATTATTTCTTGTTTCTTGGGAGAACTCTGACACATACTTTCTTCTATTACCTTTATAAATGATTATCCTTGAGATCACAATATTCATTTACAAGAAATTTAAGTCTACATTTAGATAACTCTATACCACTTCAAGAATATGCAAATATTTTACAACGGAATATTGCCAATTCCATCCTCTTGTCACTAATAAATTTGCTATAATTCATTTCCCTTATTTGTAACATGTAATAACCCACTACAATGTAATGACCCACCATATTGTTGTTGGTATTATTAATTATGAATTTAAAAAAATAAAATGGTGCCCTGCATTCCAAAGGCTCTGAACTCCTTTCAACCAGATGCAAGGTCCTGGTGGCGCCTCACTCTGGGGTGTGCTCCAACTAGCTACCAGGGTCCCAGAGATCCCGATCCCCACCCAGTAAGGCAGAGGGTCCAGCAACACACTCAGGGAGTAAGCCCTCACTAGCTGCACAGAGGACTGAGCTATGCCCAGTCCAGCCTCCCAGCACAATGCATCAGGGGAGAACTCAGCCAGCCTAACAGGACATAGAGGTACCAAGCACAGCCCAGGCCAAAGGCCCAGAGCTGCTCATCAGGAAGTGGCAAGCATAGCTCCAGGGCCTTGGAGAACTTGAGCTCTGCCCATTAGAGCACAAGACGCAAGCTATATTGTTCAGGGGTGTGGCCATGTGGCATGACCTAGAGATTGCAAACCCCACCCAACCAGGAGCAAGGCCCTAGCACTCTATGCCTGGGACACACCTGGGCTTGATCCATGCTCCAGAGGCTCTCAACTCCTCACAGTCAGACTCAAGGTACTGGCGGTGCCACACTCTGGGGTGCACTCCACTCAGCCACCTGGGTCCTGGAGATTCTGAACTCCACCCAACCAGGCTGAAGGTCCAGCAACAAACCACAGGGGTGCATCTCTGCTAGCCACCCAGGTTGTGGAGGTCCTCAAGGCTACACAGCCAGGTTCTAGGCCCCAGCAACAAGCTTCAGAGGTGTGACCCTGCTAGTTACAGGGAAGATACAAACTTTTTCCAGCCAAGCATCCCAGAACAACCCAACAAAGTACATCAGGGAAGCATGCAGCCAGCCTCACAGACCACAGAACACAAGGGTCCAGCACCATAATCTTGGTGTGTGCCCTGGCTAGCCAAGGGGATATTGGAAGACTGAAGCCTGACCCAGCACAGTGTTCCAGTGCAATCCATTGGGAGGCAGCCTGCCCAGCAACACGGATCCCAAAAGAAAATGACAAAATGAAAGACCAAGAGGCAGTCTCACTTCCCCAGCCCATTGAGAACAAACCCAAGAGACACTGAAATGGAAGACACTGATAATCACACAAGTAAAATTTCTGAAGTGATAGCAAATTCAGTAAAGAAATAACTCCATGAAGCTACAGGAAAACTCAAATCAGAAATAATCTCTCAGCTAAAAATGAAATGGCATTCATTGTGAAACAAATGCTGTGTGTATCTAAAGATCGAGATAAAAAAACAGAAGAACATAAGAAAATGAGAAAATTTTGAATGAACAAAATAAGACACAAATAGAATGCATGAAACAGATTCAAAGGAAAATTCAGGAAATAAAAAATTCCATAGAAAGTTGAAAAACTGCGTGAATGAAGCTGAAGATAGTCTCAGACCATGAAGACAGAAGAAAAGATCTAATAAAAATAGCAAGGAAACAGGAAACAACAATTCAAAAGCTGCAAGATGATGCCAAGAGAAAAAAAAGACACATATACGAAAGACAAAAAGAAAAAGAGACAAACAAACGACTAGAGCAAATGCACAACAGTAACATTATAGATTTACAAAATAGGATGATAAAAACTTGACAATGGTTGCAATATTGCATATTGCTATCTTCAAAATGGTTGTTTACATTAACAGATATAGACATGTAAAACTGATCTAATCATATGAGTATTAACCGTTCTTTTTCAATAACTAATAAATTCAGCAGTATGTTCATTTTAGTTATATTACATATACATATACAGACATTATATATTTCCTTTTCCCTTCCCTCTTTACTTTTCCCTTCCCAATTAGTTTTGCTCTTCGAGCTGTTTTTTACCCTTACATAGTATTTATTATAGATTTTGGATCATATATACTTTTTCAGTTTCTTAAACTAGGGAGACAATATGACATTTACCCATTTGGGATTGATTTATCTCACTTATGAGTATGGTCTCAAGTTATGTCCATTTACTTATAAAAGTCTCAATGCAATCTTTCTTGATAGCTGAATAGTACACCATTGTATAAAAATACCACAACTTCTTTATCCATTCTTTGATTGATGGGCACTTGGGTTGTTTCCAAGATCTGGCTATTACAAATTGGGTTGCTATAAACATGGGTGCACAAATATCACTGTGGTATGATGTTTTAAATTCTTCTGGGAAAATGCCCAGAAGTGGGATAGCTGGGTTGAATGGGATCCCTAATCCTAGTTTCTTGAGGAATCTCCACAATGATTTCCACAGTGGTTGCACCAGCCTACACTCCCACCAACAGTGGAGAAGAGTTCCTTTTACTCCACAGTCCCTCCAGCATTTATAATTAGTTCATTTTTTACTCTTGGCCATTCTTTCTGGAGTGAGATGGAATCTCAGTGTTGTTTTAATTTGCCTTTCCCGAATGACCATTGATGTTGAACATTTTTTCATATATTTATTTGCCATTTGTATTTCTTTCTCTGAGAAGTGTGTACTCATCTCAGATGCCCATTTTAGGATTGCGTCCTTGAATTTTAGGGGCCTGATTTCTTTTAATTCTTTGTATGTTTTCGATAGAAGTCCTTTGTCTGATGGACAATTGGCTAAGATATTTTCCCAGTTGATGGGCTTTCTTTTCAATCTGTTGGAGATTTCCTTTGGCATGCAAAAACTTTTTAGTAATATAAGATACCAGTTGTTGATTTTGGGAAGTGTTTCCCGTGCAATTTGGTTTTTGTTCATGAACTCTCTGCCAACTCCTATGTCATCAAGGTTTTTACCTACTTTGTCAACTAGTAAGTTTAGTGTCTCTGTTTTAATATTCAGATCTTTGATCCATTTTGACTTTATTTTAGTGCCTGGTGATAGACATGGATCTAGTTTTAGTTTGAGGCATATGGAAAGCCAGTTTTTCCAGCACCATTTGTTAAAGACGCTATCTTTATTCCCATGTACATGCTTGGCCCCTTTGTTAAAGATGAGGTGGCTAAGTGTGTTTGTAGTTGTGGCTGTATCTTCCAATCTATTCCATTGATCTTCAGATCTGTTTTTATTCCAGTACCATGCTAATTTTATCATAGTAGCTTTGTAGTATAGTTTCAAGATGGGAATTGTGATGCCTTCTGCTTTACCTTTGTTGCCAAGAATTCCCTTTACTCTTCTAGGGGTATTCTGGTCCCAGATGAATTTCAGGAATACCTTCTCTAGCTCTGTGAGGTAGGCAAGTGGTATTTTGATTGGGATTCCAATAAATCTGTATAATTATTTTGGGAGACTGGTCATTTTCATGATGTTTGTTCTTCCTATTCATGAAAGGAAATATGTTTCCATTTTCTAAAGTCTTCTTAGATTTCCTTCTTCAGAGTAATATAAATTTCACTGTATAGATCTTTTACTTCCTTTGTTAGATTGATTCCTAAGTACATCATTTTTTTGGATGTTATAGTGAAGGGTGTGATTTCCCTTATTTCTCTGTAGGAATTGATAATATTCTGTATTTCTACAGAGTCAGTAGTGATTTCACCCTTTTCATTTCTTATTGCATGAATCTGAGATTTTTCTTTCCTCTTTTTGATAAGGTTGGCTAAGGGTTTATCAATTTTATTTATTCTTTCAAAGAACCAACACTTTGGTTTTTTTTTTGTTTTTGTTTTTTTTTTATTTAAGAGAAAATAGATACAGAAGCTAGAAATAAAAGTCGAAAAAGACAGACAAACAACAACAACAGATCTGATATGATAACATTGTAGGTTTACACACTGAGGTGGTTGAAGTTTGGCAGTAGTTACAATATTGCATGTCATTACCTTCCTAGGGGTTGGGGATATTGACAGATATAGACATGTAAG